>JAEKOY010000924.1:0-16449 GCA_021234595.1 Delia radicum | reverse complement strand
TTTAAAATACCTTTAACTTGATATTCATTTTTGTGTAGTTTTTTTTGGAATAATTGTGAAAAAACGAAAAAAAGGAAACTGGATGCAATGTGAGAATTGTACGATAATGAATTGTGTTTGTTCGTTAGTTTAGTACTCTCTAGCTTATATTCAAATTTAATCAAAATCTGTAAGTATAAATAAGTAAATGTAAAATTCCAAGAGGGTATTTTTGATCAAAAGTGAAAACATTAACCCTATATGGATCAAATTGTAACAAATAATTATTTGTGAAATTTGTTTTATTAATTTAAAGGCTTCACACTCTGTAGTCATATTATAAATTACGTTTAATGGTATTTTTTGTCCCCAGGCCACTAACTGTTAATGTTTTTTTTTTTTTTTTTAATAAAAGTTTATATAATTATAGTGTAATATTTTTTTATTAACAAATAATATTTTTGCATAAATTATGCAAATTTGATGAAAACGTTAAAAAAATTTAATTTTCATAAAATGTCCTGGAAAGGAGTAATTTTTTTCAATTCATCTATTTTCTTCTCTAATTACAACAGGCTTAAGTGGGTTAATGACATCCGATGAAGTCAGAATCATATATAACGACATATATCTTATGATCTTTTTTATATCATCATATATACTTGATATAGCTAAATATGAGATCATATATACTTCCATGTATAAATACATATAAGTATATATGACAAAATAAAACCAAACAAATTCTATCATTTTATATATAATTATATATGGCATTTACATATAATTCTATATAAATTTATGTGTTAAAATTAAAAAGAAAATTTCTAACTCTTTTATATATAAACATATATGGTAAAAACTAAAAAAATCAATCACTTTTATATATAACTATCAGAAAGGCAAAAAAGCTAAATTCTAAATTCTGTGGAAGTAAACAAAAAAAATATATTGTAAAAAAGTAAAAAAGTTCATGTAAAATATATATGATGAGATATTTCCGCACATATAAGAGGATATAATTTGATCCGATTTGTATCACTTTGGATATACTTATATTTAATTAGCTACAATTTAATAAAAAAATATCCAATTATATCCGAGTTTTGTCCCGGTATAATTACACCTAATTTGATACAATTATATACATAATAATATATTTTAAATAAAATGTATTAAGTATTTCATCCGTAGATCGCACACAAAATGTAAGCTTAAAGTTTGTAAATAGCTTAAATTTTTATTATATTTTCTTTAGGACATCGAATTTGCATTTTAGACGCAATTGTTTATTTTAATTTAATTAAAAAAAATTTTTCAATTGTTATTTGTAATATAAGTCGATTTCGTAAAATTGTAAACTATTTTCGTATAATATTTTGCTATTTTTAATTATATATAGTTACATAGAAACTGACTTTATATATTTTTACAGGATTTCGAAAACATACACTCTAAAATACAGAACATACAGTGCATGTTTTCGAAGCTGACTTATATACCTTTCTAATGGCACCAAGATCTTTGAAATCGGTTGAGCCATTCCATAGTAATCGCTGCTAAAAAGTACCGTCATTTTTCAAATATTTCGAAAATGCAATTTTTAAAAATGAGGTTGTGTTTGTATAGGTAAAATGTAGCTGTATGCAAAATTTCAATTTAGATATCCCGAGTAAAAAAGGTTATATAAGATAATTATATATGAAATTTGAGTCTATCCAATTATATATGACTCCACATATATTTCTATATAATTTTATATATACTTATATAAAACATATCTGAAATAATACATAATTATATTTGAAGGTATATATAAATATTTTTGAACTCTGATATAATTGGATATACTAAAATTTGGATATAATTCTATATATGATCATATATGGTCATATCTAAACCTTTTTACTAGGGATACCCGCTTTTCGGATCAAATTATATCAGATGAGCTCCAATGGGATCTCCTGAGATAAGGTTACACACAGAGATACATTTAGCTATTTGCCAACTGAAATTCGGTTACTACGACTTAAATTCGGTTACTACGACTTAAATTCGGTTATTACAAATTTCAGTCGGTTGGCACAACTTAACATTAGTTTTCACAACAAACTTCGGTTAATTCAATTGAATTTTGTTGCAACACCCAAAATAATCAGTAATCTAATATAAATATCGTTGTACTAACTGAAGTTATAAGTTGTTACCATTAAAATACACTTTTCAATTCGGTTGGCACTTTATTTCTCTGTGTGTATGTATGTTATTTTTCGGATCAGCGATGATATGATGTGAAAATTAATTATATAATTGACTATATGGTTACATCAGGCACGGTTTTAAGGGAGGGGAAAGTGGAAAATTACACCCCCCCACAAAACCAAATGCTATTTTTCAATACAAAATGTTAAAAAGATTAAAAAATTAATGAAAAATAGTCTAAGTTCCCAACCCAAAACCTTTTCCTAGATCCGCTATTGGATTACATATGCCTATATCGCAACTTTTTCGTCGGTTTCAATTTTTAATAAAAATGTACTTTTTTCACAAATCTCGGCCAAAATTCGGCCAAAATTCGGCAATGGTTAACCTTAAAAAATTGATTTCTTCCATTTGAAACAATTTGCAAGAAAACTGAGATGTGTAATGACAATCAATTTTTAAGGGACACCCCAGTCAAGATATTACAACTCAAATGTTGAAATTTCTGTTTTTTATCATAGTTTTTTTTTTTGGTATGAGGGTGGTCAATATTTTTATAAATACACCCTCTGTGTTATCTCATATTATATCTTATAAGTATCAACCCACCTCCTTTTCGTAAATATCTCCTATCATAAGCATAAATGTCATAAAAAATAACAATATCTTAAGATACTTAAGACTTGCCTAAACAAAAAAAGAATGAAAAACATTTCCATTAAAACAAGTGTTCTTCTGGTGGCATTTATGGCCATTAGGGAGTTGTTTTATTTTGAAAGTCCATCCAGTGTTAAATATAAGCAGTTGATGATATGATGTTATTAAGAAGTCGTAAAATAGACTATAAAAAAGTTTATAGCCAAAATATAAATAGTTATTAACTATTTGAATCGAAAATTCATAACCGATAAAAAATATAATATTTCGAGTATAAAATCATATGTTTATGGTATTGCAGGAGAAACTGATAAGAAAAACGACAGCATTTCGACTTCTTCAATTTCCAAAATTTCAACCAAACATTGAACAAAGCTTCATTTAGAAATATTTGCAATTTTGTTGCCTTGAATCTTTCTCTACACAGAGATTTTCTTGGACGAGTTTTAATGAAATTTTTCACTAATATAATGAATTTTTCATTCACAATGTGAATGAAAAATTTTTTCAACTTTATAAAAGCTTCATAGTTTTAATGAATCTTTTTCATTAGTCGTATGAAATTTTTAATAAATAATATGAAAATTTTCATTAAATTTTTATCAAAAACTGTGATAATTAATGAAAAGTTTCTATGTACTAATTCCAGTGACAATTCATAGATCTAATGCAAAAACTCATTGATATCAAGCAGATAATTCTCTCAGTGTATTATAAATATTAGCAACCAAAGTTGAAAATTTGTCAGAATATTAACCTCAGACAATTGGAAATATTTTAAACATTTTAATTTTGTATAATATTATGGACAAACGTTGATTCAGAAATATGTGAAATTGAAATTTACTAAGTTAACCGATTTAGGCCTAGTCTTTGGGATGTCAGTTAGACTTGGTATAGCTAAACCGACAACAAAGTTTGTCCACCATTTCCAATTTTTTTAACAACAACATTTTCTTGTTCAGAATTTCGGTGTTAACGGAAATAAAGCAAAATAAACACAATTCCAATAGCAGTATTCTAGTTACAAACTGAGTTAAACTAAGATTAAAGATAATCTACATCCTAAAAACTCGGCGTTAGTATTTTTTCAAATCGTTGATTTTGATTATTTTTTAAAATTGGCATATTTCAACCCTGTCATAATTTTAATAAATTAGTATTTCCAAGAAAACTAGCCATGAATTATGTTGTGATTAAAAACAGAATAAATTTTGGTATAGTTTCGACTTGGGTATTTGAAAACTTCATGGTCAGATCGGTCAGATTTTAAAAAAATAAGTACTATATAATCGATGAACTAATGTTTTAACAAAACATTTTTTTTCATTAACATACCGACAAAAATTATAAAACCAATGCATAAAAAAGTACAAGGTCAATTATGCTTCAGCTTCTTCGTGATATACAACCGCTTTTGCATTCCGCATAAATTGTGCAAACATTTATGTAGGTGATCTCACTAGAAAGCTGTTGCTTCCGATAAAATTTATATATGGAATAAAAGTTAAAGCACTAACAATAACACTATTTTTTGGTTGTCCTATATAATTTTCATGGACAAAAGTTCAGGTTCTGACTTTATTTCATCCGCCATTTTGAATTTTTAAATCGAATTGCAGAATCAGCTACCCTTAACAAAGTTTCAGTTTGGTTAGATGAAAATTTAGTGTTTTTACAGCCATATTTGATCCGATATTTTAAATTTTTAGCTTTTATATTAATTTTTGAAATCATACACCCACATGACTTCTTGGTGCACATTTTCAGCTAGCGAAGGCAGAGAGAGGGAAAGACTTTTGAACAAAAATTGTAAGTTGGGGCAAACTTTTGCGATTTAATTTCGTCCGCCATTTTTAATGTCTAAAATATAATTGCAGAATCAGAATTAGTTACCTACTGTAAACCCAATATAAAATAAAGCTTCTGTTTGATCGGAGGAAAATTTACCTTTTTGCCGCCATATTGGATTTGCCTTGTTTGAATTTGAAATTTAGGCGTTCATTTTTTGAAATCAACCACCCCCAAAACTTCTTGGTAGAGAAGGCATACTTTTGGCAAAAAGCTTATGTTCTGGCCCTGTGTCCATTGGAAAAATCAATAACTTTATATTTTAGCAACAATAACAATTGATGAATTTGCTTAAAATAACATTTTAAAAGTTCGGGAATGTTCGGTCATGTTGCCTTACATCTAATTTTTAAGATATATAAAAAAACTAAGGGAAATATTCCAAATCCAAAAACATCAGCTTATAGGCCAACTCTTTGGACATTTTTTGAATATAACATAGATAATTTTCTTGTGGAAACAAATAAAATGTTGTAAAACAATTTCCAAAACAACTTCAAAGGTCCATTAGGGGTTTTCTATCACAAACTTAAAATTTTTTAACATTCCGTTTCGTTTTAAATATTTTATAAAAAAACCCTGTTGCCAGATTCTCCAAGAAAAACGATATTGTTTTGTCCAAAACTAGACCTTAATTGCTATCGTTTTGACGATGTAACTAACGAAAACGTTATGCTAAACTATTATTTTTTTTTGTTTTTTAACCAAATTGTTAACATTATTTACAATTAATATGTAATATGGTCGTTATTTAACTTTGAAAAGTGGACGATAATCGTCGACCGTCCTACAGAATTCCTAGCCTGGTAAAGTTGCTACACAAAATCAGGCTTTAGCGAACATATTATTTTATAATGCTAACTTTTTTAATTGCGGTAAACAACCGATATTTTCGTTGTTGTGAATAGTGCTAAAAAACTGTTCAAAATAGACAAAAATAACTGAAATAATGCGAAAAACATTTAAAATAGTCTACAACTTTGTTGCAACTGAACTGACAAAATATAACCAAGAAAAGCGCTTGCATTTATTTCGAATTGATGACAGTTGACAATTTTGACATATTCATGCAACTACATGCAAAAAATACCAAAATGTTCACTTTACAAAACAGTTCGCTTTAGCGAACATTCCCTTACATATTGCAGTTGATTTAGCTAAACCTTTTAATTTCAACTCCAGTTTTTTTTAACTGCTATTTGCAGTTGTGTTTTTATACCTAGTCATGTCCATCAAATTCGTATACTGAATTATGTCTATTCGATTGCGTATACGTAACCTGATAAATCTGGTACTTTTCTAGTTTATATCATAAATGGCTTGTTTCATTTATAACCAACTGAAAAATATTGAATTTTGGTCATCACCCCTTTCAAATTTGTTCAAATTTGGCACAAATATTGTCGTTTTTGCAACTGATTTTGGCTCAATAGACACCTTGGTTCGCGAAATATGGCGTCTTAAAAATTGAAAAATCGTTAAAAATCGTTTAGCTATGCTGATTTCATTGGTGAACTACGTTTTTCGATTCATGACACATTTTTTTTTGCTAAAAGACTTGAAAATTTGGTTAACTTTTATGCATTTTTTCATAAACAAATTTTTTGTGAGATTTTATTCGTTCGGTTTGAGATCATGACAAATTTTTCAGTGATTTTCCATTTAAATTGTATTATTATTTGTGTCTTATAATTGTCAGATTGTCTCTATATGATAAATTTTTTAACAACCTGCGGCTGTAAGAATCAACCTGAGCTCATCTTACATTACAAACGTAACAATACCAAGTCATGACCGTTTTGCGATCAGACCTACGTATGGCCTCGAATCTAATGCAGCAGCTAAATTGCAGTTTTCTTTCCTATTAGCTTTTTCTGTTATTGTATATTTTACTCAGAAGTGACAACACTAACAACACAAATATTCTATTTTTAGGTTTTTGTTTATTTTTCTAATCTCCTCCGTCTCTATTTCACAATGTTACCAGATTTTTTTAGTGTAAGAAATTGTTTAAATTCAATAATTATTTCAGTTTCCAATAAAACTTTGGCAAGATGTGTGTTTTTTTTTTTGCAAAATTTATTTAAATATTAAAAAAAATATAAAAAAAATTAAAAATAAACTGTTTCCAATCCACCCCTAATTCTTGCAGTTAGCATATATAAGAGCCATGCTCCTGGCCTTTAAAACAAAAGCATTTTAACATATTTTTATGTTTTTAAAAATATTTAATTATTTGGTAGACAATCACTGTAATGAAACATTTTGTTAGAATAACTTTCGCAAATATTAACTTTTTCTGCTGGTTCTTGTGACCCCAAATTTTTTAAGGTATTTAGATATTATGCTAAAAGATGAACTCTTAAATCATATTTTCTCGCTAATTTGTCGTATATATTTTTAGAACATTTCGCGTTGTTTCCATGAAACGAACTTTTTTATTTTTCTTTTTAAGGGAAATAACACAGGGCAACAGCAAAAAAAGGCTTGACTAACCACTATATAGATTTGATGCATCATGGCTGCCTAAGTACAAAAATGGTAAAATTTTTCAATTCTATGGATAATTTTTTTTTTTTAAATTTTTTAAGTAAAATTGACAATATTTTGAGACATTTCTCCACTTATGTTGTCATAACTCAAAAACAACTAGTCCGATTTTGTCAAATTAAATTTACAAAATTAAGGTTTACAATATCTTTAAAGAACGTGTACAAATTTTTTTAATGCGATCAATAGTTTCAAAGTTATGAAACAAATTGTTAGCAAAAAAAAAAAAAATGCTAAAAAAAATTGAAAAACAAAAATCTGGAAAAAATCGAAAACTGCAAAAAATATTACTTTTTATTTTTTTGTAGTAAAGCTACATATCATGCGAATTAAACTAGATATGGATCATAAAAATCGATGCATGCTTTACATTTTTATTTACAATTAATTGAAGGTATCGCATATTTACAAGCACTGTAGAAAATTGTACCTACTATATAATGAAAATGCAGAACAAAAAAACTCAGGTGCATTTTACGACACGCATTTTGGCAAACCCCTTTGGGAAAAACCTCTATGACATTTTTATGATTCTAATAATTAAAAAAAAATAAGTAATAAACAAAAGATTGTTTAATTTTTACGATTGCGGTAGGATAGTAATAAAACGCTCATAAATGTGCGTGTACGCTGAAGTGCTCTTATTTTCCGTTAGCTACCTGTAACGGATGATTTTTTTTTTTCATAAAAGTCCTTAATGTTTTTTAGGATTCTTGGGAATAATAAAAAATTTGCAGCACACACAAACTGTATCCACACAAAGGGTTATCCCAAATTATAGTATCAGTATTTATAAGACCTCCTTGACCCTTTTTATTTCATTCAAGAAGTGTTTGCGATAACGCAAACATCATTTAATACCTACACAAAAATTAGAGTCATGCAGCTTAGAAGTTAAAAACAATTTTCAAATATTAATAAAAATTAGCCAGAAAGCCAGAACATTTTTATGTAAAAACGATCCAGATTTATTTTGTTATGTGTGCGGCCAATATATCACCGGGAAAAAACGGAAGTGCTTCTTAACTTCATTGCAAAAGTCATATCAAGATTGCTATAATATCTATCCGCACAATTTGAACCAGCATTGGACACCGAGTACTATATGCATTCCATGTCGATTGAATTTATCTATGAAGTCTTCTAACGTAAAGTAAGTATAAATTAATAGATTTGGAATATTTTATAATTACAATATTTCTTAATTAAAATTTGAATTCTTCACATTCCTGATTTCAATTTTTTTTTTTCATTTTACAGACGACACTTGGAAATTTTGAAGCCTATGCTATGGAGAGAAACAGCGAACCACGCATCCGAGTGTTATTTTTGTTTAAGTACAAAAAGCGGTTTTGGAAAACATATGCGATGGTCTTACCCCACGAGGTCTGCTGATGGGTTTACACTTGCAGTTCTACATTCACAAGAATAGAATATGCTCAAGATCGGGGTGCAAGCTGTAGTCATGTGCTTTCATCTTCACCAGGACACTCAACCTCAAGTATGTCTTACCAATCAGATATGTCAGATCCAGCACTACCATCTACAGCTGAAAATGACGAGTTCATCCCACACAAACATTTCTCGCCGAGACCATGGAATCAAGATCAGCTTAATGATGTAATTAGAGACCTTGGATTGTCGAAAGATCTTCTGAATTACTTGCGTCCCGGATGAAAGAAACAGGTCTCATAACTAAAGAAACTAAAGTTTCGTATTACCGTACTCGAGAAAAAGACTTACTTCATTATTTTGCTGAAGAGGATGACTTTGTGTACTGCACAGATATTTCTGGTTTGATGACTGCCATGGGCTTACAGAGATATGATTCAAACGAATGGCGTTTATTTATCGACTCATCAAAACGCAGCTTGAAGTGTGTCCTTTTGCATAATGGAAATAAATTTCACTCCTTGCCGATCGCACATTCAACCAAAGTAAAAGAAGAATACTCTGTAATTGCATTGGTCATGAAGAAGATAAAGTATGATGAACATAAGTGGGTAATGTGTGTTGATCTTAAGATGGTAAATTTCCTCTTAGGCCAACAAAGCGGCTTTACAAAATATCCTTGTTTTATATGTTTATGGGACAGCAGAGCTAAAACAGAACATTGGAAGAGAAAACAATGGTCTTCTAGGGAAACACTAGTTCCAGGTACGCCAAATGTTATAAATGTGGCTCTAGTGCCCCGAGATCGCATCATATTACCCCCTCTTCACATTAAACTTGGTCTGATGAAACAATATGTTAAAGCACTTAACAAAGATAGTGAATGTTTCCAGTATATTTCAAGGAA
The DNA here is from genome assembly GCA_021234595.1 of Delia radicum. NCBI lineage: Eukaryota > Metazoa > Arthropoda > Insecta > Diptera > Anthomyiidae > Delia > Delia radicum. Next base: position 6,911 of record JAEKOY010000924.1, on the reverse strand, counting down.
GTTTCCCAATCTAAGTATGGAAAAGCTGAAAGCAGGCATATTTGATGGCCCACAAATTCGCAAATTGGTGAACGATACTGAATTTGGCAGTTCAATGTCAGAAATTGAGAAGAATGCATGGGATTCGTTTGTATGGGTTATTCAAATTTCTTAGGCAATAACAAGGGTGATGATTACGTTGCGCACGTTGAAGAGATGTTAACTCACTTCCAGAATCTTGGATGCAACATGAGCATCAAATTACACTACCTGCACAGTCACTTAGATCGTTTTCCTGAAAATCTAGGAGACTTGAGTGAAGAACAGGGCGAACGATTCCACCAAGATATCCGGACAATGGAGGAACGATACCAGGGTCGCTGGGATGCACACATGATGGCTGATTTTTGCTGGAGTATTCAGAGTAACACTTCGTTATTCAACAATAGTAGAAAATCGACTAAAAGAAAATTTCAGAGTTTGTAGTTTATAATACATATTTATTTATTTATTTTCTTGTTTTATTTATTATAATAAATGTGAATAATAAAATATAAATTTTCTACTATTTAATTTATTTATTTATTTACATTTAAGCTCATCCAACACAAATGTCTTTCCGAAGAATAGAATCAGTATATTCTAGGTAGGGTTTTGCCAAAAAATACACGAATGTTACTATGTAATGCATTTTTGATGTGAAAATTTGTACATAGCATGGGGAAAATGTTTTCAAAATTCAATCAATCGAAAGAAGAACATTAACTACTCAATTTTATGTATATCAGACAAAAAACTAAAATTTGGTGAAAATGAGCGAATTCACTTAATTGTGAATAAATTCGAAAAAAAATCAATCGATTTTTATGATCGATATCTCATTTTGTTTCTATTACATGTGGCTTTGCGATAAAGCAATAAATCTGAACGATTTTTTGCCGTTTTCGATTTTTTATGATTTTTTTAAAACAAAAAAATTTGCTATTTTCACGTAAAAAAATATTTTTTCCCTCAATTTTTTATTATAACTCCGAAACTACTGAGCCGATTGAAACGCAATATATTAACGGATTAAAGGCTATGTAAATTTCAGTTTTTCTAAATTTATTTGAATAATATCGGACTAATTTTTTTTAGTTATCATTAATTATGTGGAGAAACGTCTAAAAAAATTTATAATTTTACTTAAAAATTTTTTTAAAAAAAAACCTCTCCATAGAATTTCAAAATTGAACCATATTTGTACTACTGGGACCACAATACATCAAAATTGTATAGTGGTTTTCAAAGCCCCAAAAATTTTTTCAAAATTGTTGCCTTGTGTAATTGATCAGATATGTCATTTTGCTTATGCACAAACATTTTTCCACCAATTTCGAAATGTAATGCCAAATTGTGCAAAAATACTAAACTATAAAGCTGTACATTTTTTAAACCAAATTTGATACTCGAATGTTGCTGAGGTCTTTTTTGTATTTACCATAAAAAACTAAGATAAATTCTTTAATTTTTAATATTTTATGTATAAAAAACTTCCGGCGAAACTTTAATCCAATTTTTCACAAAATCTCGCCTATTAAGACTACAACATTAAAATTAGATGCCCGAAATACATAGAATCAATGACCGCTACTCTTCTTTTATTTCTCAAGTCACACAGTGTAATTTAAAAAAAATTATATTTAATTTTTTTTTACTTGGTATGCCATTTTTTCAATAAGTCAGAAACCAATACGTTCTCCACCATGACACTTACTGACAGTATAGAGAACGGATTCACCATTGACATATATTTTTTTTTTTTGAAATTTTTAAAAATATTATTTTTTTTAAATATTTGCCAACGAACTTTTCACCTAGAATACTATGTAGGTAAAGACCACTACAAATGTAGTTAAAAACAAATGAAATTTCACTTAAATAAAGGTTGACTTACATTTCAGAAAATTCAACTAACATTGCCATTTGTTTTTTAATGTTAAAAAAATGAACCACAATTGTAGTAAAAATGAATTACATGTTAGTAAAAAAAAAAACAAACATACATTTCTTTTATTTTTTAAATAACATGAAACTACTGTAAAAATGAATATAAAATCATAAAACAGTCATTTGATGTGGTTTGTTTTTTTAAATGAAGAACAAGGTTAGTAAAAATTTAATTTGTTCTACAAATGACTGATATTTACATTAAAAATAAAGAAACTGTATTACAACCCAAACAACTACATATTTTTAAAGCAAAAGTTCCCTGAGGAAACTTTGAACTTTTGAAAGTCAATTTTGTCATTTTTAATTTAAGACAGTGGTTTTCGTAGCAGCAACACTTTTCATTATATGCTTAATTTTGTGAAGTTATTTTAGTGCTGTTTGAACGATTTTTTAAATTTTTATGACGCTATATTTCGCGAACCAAGGGGTCTAGTTAGCCAACAATTCGTGTCAACCTTAGTTGCATAAAAGACAATATCTGTTTCGAATTTAAACAAATGGGAGATTGAAATTAGTTGGTTGTTTGTATTTATTTTAACTCAAATTTAACTTATTCATTATTTTAGTGAAGACAAAAAAAAATGTCAACTTTGAAAATTTGAAAAAAAAAATTAAATCATGTTTGTATATTAAAGACACATCAAATTCTTGACATTTCTTTAACTAGATTTTACCTTAGGGAATTTTGTATATAAAAATCTGAAGTATATAATAGTTAAATAAAAAAGACGTGACAACAGTTAAAGGTAAATTGAACAATTTTTCTTTAACATACACTCACAAAATAAGAAGTGTAAAATCAACTAAAAAAGCGTATAAGCTAACTAAGTATATTGCATAGAAAACAACTTGAAAAGTTTTTCGACAAGTTAAAAAAATAATTTCAGCAAAAAGTTGTAATATAAAACTACTGACATTTATACTTTAGAAAATTTGTAAACTTTCCATCACATTCTTGACATTTCTTTAACTAGATTTTACCTTAGGGAATTTTGTATATAAAATTTGAAGTATATAATACCCAGCCAGAAAAATACCAACGGCAAAGCATTGGCCCAGTGCTCTTAACGGTGGTATGAGCGTTGGCAGAGCGTTGGATATCAGAAGATTTAAGTGCTTTGCCAACCCCAAAATGATAACACCGGGCAGGGCTTGGCCGTTCCTTTTTTAAATTGTTGGCAAAGCACTGGCAATGAGCGCTTTGCCAGTACCAAAACCATAATTTTAAAACGTTGGCAAAGCATTGGTAGAACAACCAATAAAGTGCTTTTTTAATAATATAATAAGTGCTGAAGATTTAAGTGCTTTGCCAACCCCAAAATGATAACACCGGGCAGGACTTGGCCGTTTCTTTTTTAAAACGTTGGCAAAGCACTGGCAATAAGCGCTTTGCCAGTACCAAAACCAAAGACGACCAATAAAGGCCTACTTAGTAATTCACTTCAGTAAAGAGTTGTATTATTTATTATTGAATGATTTTGGTAATTTGAACAGAAATAACAATAGGTTTCAGCTAAGTTAATTACAAAATAACTTAATATTTTTTTTATCAAATTAATTTTGTGATAAGTTAGCACGATTTTTTACTACAATTTTACTAAAGAAAGAAATTTGAAAATAAATTTCTTAAGTAAAATTTTAGTACAAAAACTATAACTTGTGCTGACTATAATAGGAGACCTTAATATTCTTAACTTCAAATCATAAATTGCAATTTAGTTTTGAGTTTTTCCACTCTTGTTGTGAACAAGGGATGTGCCACTGTTTTTATTAAGTTAACTGTTAAAAATTTTGTAAATAAGTACTGGCAATGCACTTTTTGCCAATGTTGGGAAAGCGTTCTAAGTCAGTACTGTGCCAGTGCTTTTTTATTTTTACGATTGTAAATTTTGTAAATCAAGTACTGGCAAAGCACTTTTACGAACGTTGGCAGAGCATTCTAAGCCAGAGCTGTGCCAGTGCTTTAATTATTTTTACTGTTGTAAATTTTGGTAATTAAGCACTGGCAAAGCACTTTTTACTATCGTTGGCAGAGCGTTGTAAATCAGTGCTTTGCCAGCACTTTAATTGTTGGATCATTGGCAAATAGTGCTCTGCCAGTGCTTGATTTTTCAGACCATTAGCAATTTCTGGCTGGGTAGTTATATAAAAAAGACGTGACAACAGTTAAAGGTAAATTGAACAATTTTTCTTTAACATACACGCAAAATATAAAAAGTGTAAAATTAACTAAAAATGCGTATAAGGTAACTAAGTTTATTGCATAGAAAACAACTTAAAAAGTTTTTCGACATGTTAAACAAATAACTTTGGCAAAAATGTATAATATAAAACTACTGACATTTATACTTTAGGAACTTTGTAAACTTTTCATATGTTGGTTTTATGTGCAATTAAATTGTTATACTTTATTAAATCAAACAATTTTATTTTGTTCTGTTTATCCATTTTTATATGTAATATTTTTTATTCCCTTTCAATACAAAAGCCCTTCCTTAATATTTTTTTTTTAATAATATGAATTTATTAATACTTTTTGTATAATAAATTAAATAAATATAAAAATACTTAGCTTACAATGCAAAACATTTCACAAAAGCCAACCATAAGAATGTAGCAGAAGTAATAATGCTACTGGTGGCAGGCAGTTTCAGACAAGAAAAAAATCCAAAAAATCAAATATAATAAAATTGTTTGAACGCAAATACATACCAATTTAAAAGAATTCCCTCACATTTTGTACATTTTATTAACAAATTTTAATTTAAAAATTTTTTTATTCTAAAAAATATAGATTTATGATATTTGAAAACAACACCTAGTTTGTATTAACATTTTGATAAGCTTAATAGTTTTCTTTCGTATGTCAGTCAAGTAAACCATTTGTTATTTTGCTTAACTTAAGCTTTGTTATTTCTAATATCTTACTTTAGAAAGTTACAAAAAAAACTTTGGTAAGCTACAAAGTCATATAAATTGGAAGACGAACAAAGTGAAATATTTTAAAGTACAAGTATCCCTTATCATCAACAAGGGAACTTTGTAATATTACAAAATAAATGATATATGTAATTTATACTTGGACGGCGGTTGTTTATACTTGACATATACAAGGTGGCGCAAAAGTAATCCTCCTATCAGAAAATGCTATAAATTTTGCGATTGGCCCCTAATGTCAGTTCTGTTTTGACATTTGTGTAGTAAACACATGCGAAATACACGTTAATAAACAATGTTACGCTACACTGCTCCAGAACGCGGAATATTGGGTACTATTTATTTGACCAATAATAGGTCGGTGACTTTGGCACAATTTCCATTACCATTTCCATCTTAGCGGTTACGTAAATAAGCAAAATTTACGCTTCTGTGGCACTGAAAATCCGCGTGTAACCCACGAAGAGCCATTACACCCGCTCAAAGTCACTGTATGGTGTGCTGTTTTCGCTGGAGGGAGTCCATCGGACCTTTTTCTTCGAAGACGTCGCGGGCCAAACGGTTACTGTGAATGGTGAGCGCTACAGAACAATGATCAACGAGTTCTTTTGCCGCTACTTGATGAATTGCGATTGGAAAACATGTGGTTCCAACAGGACGGTGCAACGGCACACACTGCACGTGGCATAACCGATATGCTGAAGGATGCATTTCCCGGGCGCCTAATCTCCCGTTTTGGCGATTTGCACTGGCCTGCCAAGATCGCCTGATTTGACCGCTCCAGACTTCTTTTTGTGGGGCTTTTTGAAAGTCGCGGGTTTATGTCAACAAGCCTCAGACTCTTGCAGCACTTAAAGACAATATCCGTCAAGAATGTGAGGACCCTATCGCTGAAAGTTTTAACCAAAGTGATGGAAAATGCCATAAAAAGGGCTCAAATGACAATCAACTGTGGCGGCGGCCATTTACATGACATCATATTCTGGACTTGATGTAAAAAAAAATTAAAATACCAAATAAAAATAATCCACAAGAAGAATCAAAGTTTTTCATTTTTTTTTTTTAATTACAGCCAAAAAACATCGAAAGGTTATTTTGCGCCACCTTGTATAATTTGTATCAACTTTATATAAAAAAAATTACAAAGCTGACTTCGACACTCTTACACTAGTCTATTTTTTGAGTGTATGCATAAACGTATTTTATGTCTAATGCCCGTATTTTAAGCAATAGATACCTACCGGTGCTTAGATACCTACCCGATTTTGTTCGTGTACACGGTAGGTATCTAAGCACCAGTAGGTATATATTGCTTGAAAATTACGGCCATAAAAGAAACAAAGAAAGTAAGTTAACATTATAAAGTATTTTCATTTGAATTTTTTTTTCATATCGAACAAAAAACTCGTACTAAATATATCTTCATTGTAAAGTAAGGAGTAAAAAAAAGTTACAATATCTCCCAAAAACTTTATTCCTTTTTTCGCCATTAACAAAAAAAAAGCACCCTCCCTTAAACAAGTACACTCATAGAAATAAATCTGTAAAAATAGCAGAAAAAAATGTTAAAATCAGCAGATTTTTTTTTTTTTGCTAAATATTAATAAAACTTAATCCGTTAACTCTACAAAATTTTAGTTATATTTGAGTTGAATTTTAGTTAATTAAAATATCAATTTACTCTGCTAAAATAAGCAAAAAACTTTAGTAAATATTTGTAGACTAGAACAGCTAAAAAAAAAACTGTAATATGAAAAAGTTTTTTCTACACTCAGAAAATCCTTACCGTAACTACATGTCAGTCATACGTGTAATCAATTTTAGTAATATTTTTTGACTGTAATTGTAGTGATTTTAATATGGGATGTATGTCAGATTAACAGGTTACTGTTCTATACCCTAAGCCAACAAGTAATATAATATTTGCTAGTTTATAACTTAAATAAATTTTTGCTTCTATACTAAAACTTTACCCCATATGTTACAAAAGTACAAATTCTAAT
>JAEKOY010000923.1:0-16462 GCA_021234595.1 Delia radicum | reverse complement strand
AACGCGAAGAAACAAGATTGTTTAGGAACATCGTATAATAATTGAAAATTCAATTTTATCATAGTTTTTTGTTGAGCGAGCCACCTTAATGTTCATATCCCAACAATACTTTCTATTTCCCGGTAATAATTTTGGGAATAATATATTAAAGTCGGTAAGGGTTAGTTTTCCATCACAAACCCTATTTTTTTAACCAAGATCATATTCATTGTGGCAACACCTTACAAAACACATTATACCTAAAGTAAAAAAGGTATTTTTTTATTTGAATTTTTTTTTTTTTTTTAATTTTTGGGTATTAAATTAAAGTTTAAAATTTTGTAACTAAAAATTTTATAAATGAAATGAATTGTATAAGTTCTGGATGAAAAATAAACTTTTTTTTGTAATAAAGAGGTAACTTGTTAATTTTCTATTACAAACCCTATTATTTTAACACGGGCATGTCCATCGAGGTAACTATTTACCTAGGTAACATGTTACCACTTAATTACAGGTGAAGATTTAGTTATCATACATTTTTTTATTTAAAATCTTTAACTTTTATATTGAATACTATTTTGAAATTGTCAAATTTATAGTCAACATTACTTTTATATTTAATTTTGTATTTACATACATACATTTAATTTGGTATTACACGCAGAGAAATATATATGGTTGCAATACGATTGCGGTCACAAAACTATGTTTCCTACAGACATGAATGGTTGTTTCAATTAAATTAATTATTGTATAAATCATATTTCACCAATAACCTCCAGATAAATATTTTATTTCTGAACATATATAGTGCGCACACTCTTCTGAAAGGTCTTTTATATAAAAGTGAGTTGTGTTAAAAACATTTTTGATTTGTATATACTTTTCCCTCCAGCTGCTACTAAAGTTTAAACATTTTTAAGGCAAATATCAACATCAAAACCGCGGTTCAAAAAGCTGTATTTTAAAAACTGGTTTTTTATTTAAATTTTTTTAAAAATATATATTAAATATAAATTACTTCTCTATGCCGTGTCTAAATCCCTATGTGGAGCTCTCACAGTTTCCTGAGTTATGAATAACAAAATTGTAACTAAACTGCCGGAACATGAAGGAATGCCACATATGGATTTGGTGACGGTATAGGAGAATAATTTGTAATTACCATTTTTAACCTTTTTTTAGATTTTATCCAACAACTTTGAAATTCCGTAAGAGCTATACAGCGGTTTAAACCGCTGATTTTGTATTTTAACTTCATAAAATTATTTTTTTCACTTATTTTATTTAAAGCACGATAACAGTGGCTTAAAAATAAGGTATCTGTGAGTCCTTTCTATTAGCATTATCCAAGTTTGTGGTCTACAAATAGTGTCAAATCGAAATCTTTTAAAATAAAATATTAACATCACACCATACTCGGACCACCTGGCAATAAAATTCTTGTGTGCCATGCGAAATGTGCTTCTTTAAAAAAAATCACGTACATTTTTGTGGAGCTCTAACTGTGTGTATATTTAATTATATTTATGGGATTCATCGCGAAAATACACCAAACTGCTCACAACTTTAAGGTTTTTTGTTAACCCTAAAAATTCGATCAGTGAAGGGGCCGCACATTTGCTGGCCAAAAACTACGAAAAGTGAAAATCTAAAAAATTTTGTTTCAGAGCATTAACAACGTATAACTTTTTAGATATTGGTGGCACATCATCAATAGATAGTGTAAACCCCTTCCAAGTGTAAGTTGTATTATACGACCTTAGTTCTAAGGTTCAAATTATATACCCTTAAGAAAGTAACATTTTGAGTTGGTCACTGAAATTTTAGTTAAACTAATATTTGCAAAATGATTAATCGTTAAAAGAAATCTATCGGCCTTTTCTTTACAGTTAAAATTCAAGAAATTATTGCAAATCAGTTGCAATGGTTTTGAATCGATAACTGTATTTAAGCGGTATTGCCGACGGCAATTCCTCCTGGTTTTAACATATTCATATAACAACACGATAGGTCCACTTGATGAACAGGCCACAATAGAGAACATTCCCTTATGTAAAACTTACATACAAATTCTTAACAGATCGTCTAGATAGATAATTTGGAAACAGATTTTGATGTATTTTCCTTAAAATAAACTTAAAAATTAAAATATCTTTGATTTTGACCTGGTCTGGTAAATATTGGGTTGTAGAATCCGTTTCAAGATTATACAACCCATATTTAGTTTACATGTCCAGGGATTTTGGTGTGCATTTCAAATGTTGAAATTTTATTTACAGTGTAATTAATCTGGCCTTAATGGGTTTAAATTAGGGTTGGCATCCGATTCATTAGGTTAGTGATATTGGCTAACGGTATTTCAAAAATTATGTAGTTAAATAAATTTTGGGTTATCGGTATTTAAAATTATTTCGTAAGGATTTTTTAAGATACTTTTAAGTTTAACGACAACTCTTTGATTGTTGGTATTTTACACTGAGATAATTATCTGCATGATATTAATGAATTTTTGCACTAAATCATTGAAATTGCACTGGAACTCGTTCATTGAAACATTTCATTAACTTAATGCAAATTTTCATAAAATTTTTGAAAAATATCATTAAATTTATTTTGTTAGAAGTTTATTTACTCAATGACGAAGTTCAATTAAAAAACCTGGTATGATCAAATGTAGGAAGCTTTTCATTAATTATAGCACATTTTGTTTTAATTTATGAAAAGAAAGTTTCATTTGTTTAGTGCACATTTTCATTAAAATTCCTCTCTGGCGCACGGCATCAAATTTCTAAGTGCATATTTTTGCATATTACACTTTCTAATTTTGCGTTTCTTTTAAAAATTTATATTTTGTAATAAGTCTATTATAAGAATCAAAAAATGATTATTTTGACATTTCGACGAACACCGAATATTAGCACTATTCGACAGAAAAATTCGATCAAAATAAATAGTTTAAACTTTATATTTTTTTTTTTTTTTGTCTAAAAAAATGGAGAAAATTAAGTTTCAACATAAAATTTTTCTTTAAAATGTCAAACACGGCCGTTGATATTGACCTTAAAAAGGGTCCTTGCGCCAGCAAAAAACGTATACGTTTTATCTGGTTCAAATTATCTTTAGGATTGCTACCTATAGTTTGATTAAAAGGAAACGCGAACAGACTTCGAATAACATCGTTTTAACGAATCAAAAACGTATTCTCGGCCAAAAAGGTGCTGTAGGTTATGCAAACTGTTCCCTATGATAAAATATGAATAAATTCAAAGCTTAATTTATTTATCTCCTGCCGTGTAAATAATTCCATCCCTGAAATTACACAGTAGTATAAATGTATGTATATGACTGTATATACCCACACATACATATGTGAAACTCATAAAGGAGTCACTGCTTTTGAATCTTGGTATTTTAACGAAGGCAATCCTTCTGGCATTGTATTCCTATTAGGTTTGCTTGATTTACTTGTGGAATGAAAATAGTTTTGCATAAATTAGATTAAATTATGATTTCAATTTTCTTACATTCAAGTTGCAAGAACTTGCTCATAGGTATTCCATGCAGCCATTTCGAAACATATGTAAAAGTTTGCTTTTAGAGTGGGCCGAATATTAAAAAAAGGACCAAAAATAAATTGAGGAAAAATACTTTTTTTATATAAGCTGTGTTCAAAAAAAATGCTAAGAAAAATCAAGCACAATCCTTAACACTTAAATTATCGTATTAAAGGATTATGTTTAACAATGAAGACTTGTTTTTAATCATCATCATTTTAAACTAACTTATATAAATAGTTAATAATCATTCTTTTCTAAAACCTCTAAAATTTTTTTAAAATGACGTTTGCAGGAAAAACTATAAAAATTAGCAGATTCTTTTTGCTAAATATTAGTAAGATAAGAATAACAAAAATACATTTAAATTTTAGCTGATTTTGAATAACAAATATTGCTAAATTTTAGTAAAAAAATCATCACAGAAAATCTGAAATTTAATTTTGTTTTATTTTTTCATGCGAATTAAAACCTGTCTTCCTAAAATCAGCAGTTTACAATTTTTTTAACCAATAATATTCCCGTTGTTTTATTAGCCAACTGGCTTTTGCATATTTTCAACTAATTAAACTTGATCTCGAATATAGCAAAAATGTTGTATAGTTAACAGTTTAATTTGTTGTCTTATCTTACTAATGTTTAACAAACAAATATATTAGCGTATGTTTTTGCAACTACATTTTAAGTAATATTTAGTAGATTTTTCGGCTTTATTTAGAGGTTTATTTCTACGAGTTTGGGAACGTCAGTTATAATTCTCATCTACATATGGCAACTCTTATTTTCTTAAACAGCACTAAAACATCAGTTCATAGAAAGAAAAAACATTATAACATTATAAATTTCATATAAATGTTATGCCATTGATCTTTAAAAAAAAAACAAGAAAGTATTCATGGTATCTTGGTATCTCTTTCCGTTTTCATTTCTCCCACCTCCTTATGTTCTAAACTTTAGTTTCGTTTTATTATTTTTTATTATAATAAAAGTGCTATAAACGGATACAACTACCAGTAATGTTTTCTACTTTATGCCAATTTAAAAATAATAGAAAAAAAGTATCTCGTTTTTCTGTTGCATTTCTTTGTGAATTATTGTGCGCGCGCGAGTGTATTTCTCTGTACTACGTTTTACTTAAAATAAAGTTGTGTCGTTGTTTGCAGTAATTGCTTTATAAATCAAAATCATTGAGAAAAAAATGTCAATTGCAGTGAAAAAGGGAAAAGAAAAGATTCAAATACAAAGACGATTTTTTTTTTATTGTACATGGTTACATAAATAAAGGGTGTTTTTATACAGGTATATAAGTTGGCAACACTTTTTAACTGGCGGCCATTTTGTCAGCTGTCAAGTGATATATGTTTAATTTGGTTTGGTATTCAAGCCTGAACAACGCTTCCAAATTGTGCTAATTTATTTGGTCAATCATGGTTCTGTTCGAAATACCTATTGCGCCACTACGTCATTTTACGATCAATATAATCGTCCATCAGAGCAATTAATTCGATTAACTATGGAACGATTTCGGACCACATTTACTCTAAATCATAATATTCATCCACAGAAACGTCGTACAGTGCGTACAGAAGAAGTCATTTCTGCTGTAGAGCGTAGCATAGAGGAAGAACCCCAATCAGTCTATCCGTCAATGGTGACCGCTGTAGAGCCATGATTACTGACTTTTTCGTTCATCAATTGAACAACCATGATGTGCAGGAGCTGTGGTTTCAACAAGACGGCGCAACCATGTGACACAGCTGGTGGCACAATTTATTTATTGATTTATTAAAGGAAACGTTTGGTAACCGCATAGTTCCACGTTTCGGACCCGTGAATTGGCCTCCAAGATCGTGCAATTTAACACCGCTGAACTATTTTCTGTGCGGATATGTGAAATCGCTAGTCTACGCCAAAAAGCCCGAAACGATTGACCACTTGGTGGACAACATTCGCAGCGATATTGCCAATATACATCCACAAATGTTGAAAAAAGTCATCGAAAATTGGACCTCCAGATTAGACTACGTCCGAGCCAGCAGCGGTCATATGCCAAGAAGTCATATATAAATTATAATGCCAGAAGCTTATCTTTCGAATAAAGTAAATTACATGTCAATTAAAAAATTTATCTTTGCTTTATTTCATTTCAAAGTTCTATACCTCTATAAAAAAAAAACCCTTTAGTACTATTTATTAAATAGAAATTTTCGAAAGTTTTTCTTTCTTGTAAAGAAACACAATTGTAACCTAAAATATTCTAGACATGCTTATTTAAGAAGGAGTTTCATTAGTAAATTTGAAATCAGTTTTGTATTGAAAGCGTTTCTTATTGCATTTCTATTTAATTTTAATAGTTCCCATCACTCCTTTTTGTGTTGCAATAAAACAAATTATGTTTGGTTCTTGGAGTTGTCTTGTACAAACAATTTATTTGTGTCAAATAGTCAATAATGTTCGTACTCCCACAAGAGTAATTCTGGGTAAAACAAAAAAAAAAAAAAAAAAACATTCGTATAAATTAACAAAAATATTAAAATATAAAAATATAATATTGGGCTTAACAAAATTGTTTTACCATAGAGTAGGCTGGGGACCATTCGTCACTTTTTTTGTTTGAAGAGGCTGTCTTTACCAAATCAAAGATTATTTTTAATCTGACGATTTACACATCTTGGCTTCATTTGAATGCATAAAATTTCTATTATTACCATGGCTTATATATTGTTTTTTCAGAGCAAGCTAAAACGGCTAAACTGCTCCAGCTAGTGGGGCACAATCCACAATTGGTTATACTTTAATGGTATCCATTTTTAGGCGAGGTTTGGATATACATTATTTCGTAATAGTTGAGTCTATATTAGTTTAGTAGAGACGGTAGAAATGAGAGATTTAATCCAAGTTTGATTTGCATCAGGTGTAGAAGTGTCCGTTATTGGTAGATTTCACTGTTTTTTGTTTATCTTTGGCGAACGCTTACCATTTGTAAATCAACCCGATTGGAATTATTTCCAAAGAAACTACTCTGGCTGCAGGATAGTGGATGTACTCTAGGTGCAACCACTACCACAAACCCATTTCTTTTCACACTTTCCCAAAAACTTCAATCGATTTTTTTTTTAATTTAACTAAAAGATATATTTTTAAATACACTAATTGAAAAATTATCACCGAATCTACTTACTTCCATATAATTTATTGAACAGCTCTAAAACACAAAAATGTGACTGTACACGACTAACTGTATGATAAACCTTAAAAACTTGGAGGTACAGTGGAACCAGGTTATAGCAAACTTGTAGGAACCGGACAATTTGGTTCGTTATAAGCGAAGTTCACTATGGTTAACATTTTCCAAAAATTAATCAAATTATAGAACTTTTTCTTAAATTCTCCTAATTTTTAAATTTTTGTGTGTAATATTGAAATCATTTTTCTATTAAATAACGTTTTATATACATTTTCAATTCTTTTAATTGAAATTTTAAGTAAAAAGCTAAAGTTTTTAAATTTGCAGCACATTTTCATTTTAATATCTTGATTTTTATATGAGTTCGTTATAAGCGTAACATTTTTTATGAAAATTCGTTAAAAAAAAATGTCCGAAAAAAAAAACGTGCAAAAAAATGGATTTGTTATACAGCAAGTTCGCTTTAAAACGATGTTCGTTATAAACCGTATCATTTTGTATGAAATATGGTAGTAAATGCGTTGGGACCATTTTATTTTATTTAATTAAGAACTAAATTTTACTTAATTAAGAACTAACTTGTTGTTGGTAAATTTAAACAAAATTTAGTTGTAACCATTAATTTTATTTTGTGGGACAATTTTGGCCACCAGTTAACATGGGTTAACGATGCGCCAGATATTTGAAATTTCGGAATTAAGTTATTTTTATCTAATGAATATAATATTTAACTTCAAACTCATATGTATATTAGTTCTCATGTAGTGAGTAAACTAGTTCATATGTATGTTTGATGTTTGGCATGGGATTGTTACCGCTTTCAAAACGTGTTCTGATGATGGGAACCTAGCAAATTCCCGAAATAGATCTATCAACACATTCCTGAAAGGGTCAAATAATAAATTTGAAAACAAAAAACTCTATAGATTATTTGTTAGGACAATATCCTAATGAAGAAATATAGAGTATGGCCTCGAACTGAATAATTTTCATTTCATTGCACAATTAAAGGTCGAGAAAAAACAAAATTTTTATTTTAATAAAAATTATAAGAAACTTGGTTATTTTTATCTATAAAAACAATTTACAAATGTAATATTTGTTTTCCTTTACCAAAGATATATTTTTATAAATTTTTTTTTGTCAAAAATACTGACTTTCCTCTAAATCCGCTAAAATTAAATCGGCGAATAAGTGAATAGAGGGTATTATTGTTTTAAAAATCCCCATGATATGTGTCAAAGAAAAGCGACAAAATTATTTTAATTATTTCAATTTTTAAATTTTTTAAATTATTTATTCGTAATTGGAGCTGTGAAAAAATGCAAAATTTTAGAATTTTTTTTAGCCTAGTGTAGTTATACAACTAAATATTTTTCTCCAGAGTTTTGGGGTTTAATAGATTTCAAAAAAAAACGTTGTTATTTAAAACTTCAAAAAAAAAAATAGTTTTATGAAATATGAAACCAACAATTTTTTGGAAATCTGGTAGCGACCCCTTCAAAATTCGACATTTTGATTTTTTAAGAAGCAGCCCAACCTCCACATATACAAAAATAAGAATCATAATTTTATGATTTTTTTTAGCAAAAAAGTATTTTTTTATATAAATTTGGGTGTTTTAAGACTATTCGCATTAAAATTTGTGACTTTACCCAGCAAAATTTTTAAGAACATATTAGCTCAGAAACCTGTTCTAGAACAAACTTCTTTTACCACCGGTTAAATGGAACCGGTTCTAGAACAGATTCCTGGGAGTCGAAATGTAAGGTGTTACTGCCCAAGAACCAGTTCTATAACTGGTTCTAGAAACAAACTCCATATAAAAAGAACCAGTTGCAGAACAGAAATTAGAACCAGTTGTAATACAGTATAAGCTGTTCTGCAAACCAGTTATTTGGATTTTACTAGGTATAAGTGCTATATACAATATGTATGTATGTGGAAACGTGATATGATAGATGGAAACCTGATATGCTGATAGTCAATGACATAAATTTATACTATTAAATAAGAATTTACTCATTGTTTTTGGTTGTTAATTAAAATTTTTCTAAAACAAGGGAATTAAAATCGACTAAACATGCAACAATTCCTAGTCATCAATGTATTTTTCTCAAACCTCAGGGCCAAATGCTGAACATCTTTCCAAAGGATAACACAAGGGAACAATGGTTCTTGTTGATTAAGAACTGAATATTGTTTTAAGGTTATTTGGGACGCTGAATCCAAATCTGCACTTGGTTTTTTCTATCAGCTCGACTTTCGAGATATACCGTTATGTTCAAAATTAAGGCACTTCCGCTACATATATTGGAATAACTTGAAAACGGTTCACCATATTAAATTAAAAAAAAAAAAAACCGAAAACTCGCAAACAATATTCTCTTTAAGCTGTGCTTACATTGTTTTTAAAATTTCCAAGTAGTTTTAGAGATATCGTTCAAGTTTTGAAAACAAAAATTAAAATTTTTTAAAAAAAAAAAAAGTTTTTTGTTCTTTAAAAAATTCCTAAAAAATAAAAATGGGGCAAAAATCACAGTTTTGGTCTAGAAACAGTTAGTTAAATATATTTCGAATGAAATGAGCTTTATTTCATTGCAATCGGTGCACAACTTTTGATTTTGTTCACGATTTACTGAATTGATATAAATCGCGATTTCCATACAAAAATAACAACTTTTGATTTTGTTCATTTCTATCAGCTATACTTTTTAATTTAACACAAATAGAGAATTTTAAAGAAAAATAAAAAATTTTAATACACAAATATTACAATCTAATTACAACTCATCGAAAAATTTTCTTTTATAAGATTTTCTTAAATAATGTTGTTTAGAGGGATTATTTTAATGCTCCAGCAATAGTCCGCCATCATATGCTCTGTTACGGTAGTATGAAATTGTTGTTCCTTGGGTTAACAGATTTTTTTACTTTAATCGAGAAGCAAGAATTTCAGATGCTTTTTTAGAGAGTCCAAGGTCTCTCACTAAATCACTAAGCTCCTCCTGATTAAATTGCTCGCGTTCAGAAGAAATATCTAAATGGAAGTCATCTGATCCACATTCAGAAATTGGTGAAGGAACATTTTGTCGTAAGTCGTGAAAATTGTGTGTAGATGTAGATGGTTGAGGTTCTGAATCCTCACTAGAGTACAGGACTGGTTGGGTAATAGACAACACGTTAGGATAAATCCATTTAGACCGGTTTGTTTTATTAATGCCTGTTATGTTGACAGCGCAAAAATAACAATCATCATAATGATTCGAAGGTTCCCGCCAGATCATTGGTGTTTTATACTTGAACTGGGTCCGTTGCTTGTTTGCCCATAACCTTAAATACTCTACACAGTTTTTACATACAGTATTAGGAATCCAGTACTTGTCACCGGGTTTCCATGGTAAATCCGAAGTAGTCAAAATAATTTTTTTTAATAAAATCTGACACACTTTTTCTATTTTTATAAACGTGTATTCGCCACATGTTACAAAAATAGTTGGAATTGATTTTACAGGTGTTTCTTGACGTAGTCATAGCCCAATTTGACATACATATATTTCAAAGTAACACAGTTTTCAATAAATAAAACAAGGGATAAAAATCAAAAGTTTTTTGTGTTCACTGATGAAATGTTCTAGGTTAATATTTTTGTCGTTATACTTTTCGCTTTCGTAAACACTTGTTGAATGAGAAAAATTGGTTGAATGAACCCATATAAATACTTCGTAGTTTTGTACTGAAGTACCTAGAAAAAATTATATCCACAATTTTATTGACAGTCACTTATGAATGAACACATGTGTTAAGGGGAATTTCTTTAAAAAATGATCCGTTACCAACGGTAAACCACACATCAATAAAAACAAGTGCACTTTTCTTTTTTCTCTTTAATTGACTGTCAACTGACTAGGTGTCATAAAGGAACAATAAAATTTATAGGCGTTATGAGTTTGCTACCGCAACCATAAAAATTAAATAATCTTTTTTTATTACTTAATTTTTTTAATTCTTAGAATCATAAAAAACTAACTTCCCAGTGTGCCAAACGGATCCGCATCTTCGTATTTTCTATCCGTAACGGAATCCGTTACTGATCCGTTACGGATCCGCAAGCGGGAGAAATTCCTCTCGAAAAAAACGGATTCAAAAACGGATTTTATGTCCGTTTTTTGGATCCGTTGCGGACTCGTGCGGAATCCACTGCGTGGTTTTAATAAAAAAGATTTAATATTGTGATGAATTTTTTGTTTTAATTTTTTTTTTATTATTATTATTAAATTCACAGTCATTTGATAGTAAAGTAAAAACAATTCAGTCAGTTCATTTAAAATTAACATATAAAAGTAAAATACATTAAAAACATAAAAAACAATTCATAGAATATTAAAAAAAAGTTTGTTTACAAAAAAATAAATTAATGGCCTAACCCACGATTTTGAAAGAAACATAAGCGCAAGAAAGCCTGTCACTCACTTTGTATTTGTTTTTTATTTATTTATTACAAATTCATTTTGCTGGGTCCACACAAGGACCTTTTCATAAAAAAACTCAATTAGCGATTACACTGTCAAATCGCGATTACACTGATTCCGTTTTTTAACTCTATTACGGATCAGCATCCGTTTTTGTGCGCATTGGGTTATTACATACAAACACTTACACATTAGAAAATGTTATTTTTGTATGGAAATCGCGATTTATATCAATTCAGTAAATCGTGAACAAAATCAAAAGTTGTGCACCGATTGCAATGAAATAAAGCTCATTTCATTCGAAATATATTTAACTAACTGTTTCTAGTCCAAAACTGTGATTTTTGTCCCATTTTTATTTTTTAGGAATTTTTAAAATTTTTTTTTTTTAAAAGTTTTAATTTTTTTTTCAAAACTTGAACGATATCTCAAAAACTACTTGGAAAATTTAAAAACAATGTAAGCACGGCTTAAAGAGAATATTGTTTGCGAGTTTTCGGTTTTTTTTTTAATTTAATATGGTGAACCGTTTTCAAGTTATTCCAATATATGTAGCGGAAGTGCCTTAATTTTGAACATAACGGTATATCTCGAAAAGTCGAGCTGATAGAGAAAAACCAAGTGCAGATTTGAAATCAGCGACCTCAAATTAGTAAAAATTTGCTATAAATTTCAAATCAACACAAAAAAAAGTTCAATTTTGTTCCCTTGTGTAATTATGTGTTGCATTTAAATTAAATAAATCTTATGGTATTTTATCTCTGTTTAAATTTGGTAATTTATAAAAATATATACTGTTCAAATGGTCGTAATTATTGAACGACCACTCCGATTTTAAAAATGAATATCTCATTTCAAAGCTCATTTTGTCATCTCTAAGATATATGAAGCTTGATTTATACGCCTTTGAAAAAGGATAACAAAAATTAAAAATGTATTTTTACATTTCAAATAGAAAACTTTAATTTATGTGAAGTTTTCTTAATTTCAACAAAAATGGTTAATAAATTTTAAAAACTCGTTTGTAGCTTGAAAACTTTAATAAATTTTATATTTATCGTATTTAGACCATATTTACAAGGTTTATGCAAGTTTTTATGAGAAGACCTAAGTTAACGTTTTAAAATTAAAAGAACCTATACGTTTTTTTATTTATAGTATAATGTATAATTTAATAAAATTTGATGAGGACAAAATTCGGACAAAACTGTATCGAATCACTTCTAATTGATGTCATTAGATGCAATTTGATACAATTTAATCGGGCCATTTATCGGATGAAATTTTATATAATTAATTATAGGGTCATATTAAATTAGATAAAATTCTATAAAGCTCCATATCAGTTTTTTTTAATCGGGTATAGAAATTTTTTAATGAGCTCATAAATCAAAGTATTTTTTAATTTTTATGATGATTTTTTTTTCAAATTTAATATTTTTCAAAGTTTTGGAAATTTGTGTTGTTTTATATTGAATATAATCATAGCAATATTGAAAAAAAAAACGTTTTTCTAAAATATATATTTAAACTCCATTCTGAATTTTTTTTAGAGGATATATTAATCCATCTGCGAACCAAAATTGAAAAAAAAAACCAGATGCATTTTGAGATATTTGGACATAAGTTACAGACAACATCTGAATATAAGTCCACACACAAAAATAAAAACCCATTTCAATCATGAAAACAACCGATTTAATAACTTTAATTGCTGAAATTCCGCCAACAACGAAAATTGCTAATTCAATTAGAAATTGATAGATTTTTAATTGAATTATTTTCCAATTAAATAATAACTAATTTCATTGAAAAGTGATCAATATCGTAAACCTTCCCAAAAACCCCAAAAAATTGTTGTTGCCATACCAAATGTTTTGTTTTATAGCTTGAATTTATACACTCAGGGAACTTCTGCTTTAAAAATATGTAGTTGTTTGGGTTGTAATACAGTTTCATTATTTTTAATGTAAATGTAAGTCATTGTTGAACAAATAAAGTTTTTAACTAACCTTGTAGTTCATTTAAAAAAACAACTCACATTAAATGACTGTTTTATGATTTTACATTCATTTTTTACAGTTGTTTTTTGTTATTTAAAAAAATAAAAAAAAAAAAAAATTTGGTTTATTTTTTACTACCATGTGGTTCAATTTTACTACAATTGTTAGTCATTTTTTGAACATTAAAAAACAAATGACAATGTTAGTTGAATTTAATGAAATGTAAGTCGTTCCTTTTTTTAAATGAAATTTCATTTGTTTTTGACTACAATTGCTGTCGTCTTTACCTTTTGATGGTAGAGACATTTTGTGACAGATGAATTTTGTAGTTCTGCTTCTTCTTCTTCTTTTGATTCTTTTTAAAGTTTTGTTTGTTATACACGTGTTTGGATGAAAAACTTAAGTGTTAAAATAATGAAAATAATGAATAATGATGAAGTTTACACAAAATATTTTTTTTAATAATTTACCACAAAAAAGTGCCAAGAAAAGCACCAAAAATTGTGGTGCCTTGAGCGGCTCTTACAATTTTCTTGTCAAAGATACAAATTTCCTGTATAGTTTCTTTATAAGAAACATAATTAAAAATCATTAACATATAAAAATTTCATCGAAATCAGATGCTCTTAGAGTGCGTTCCATGAAAGTCGTTTTGATTAGACAATAAGGAATATGTAATGTCTACATATGGTCCCATTAGAACTAATTAGTCACTAGTGAATATATGGTTCTTATGTCTACATGTGGTCCTATAAGTACTAAACGAGTCACTAGTGAATCTTTCGTCCAATGTCTACATATGGTCCCATAAGAACTACCTAGTCACTAGTGAATCTATGTTTATAATGTCTACATAGGTGGCCATAAGAACTACCTAGTCGCTAGTGAATCTGTGGTTCCAATGTCTACATATGGTCCCATAAGAACTACCTATTCACTACCTAGTCAATAGTTCTAATGTCACTAGTGATTTTCAATGACACGTAAATGTTAAATGTCTATAGCAAATTACATTGCCTGGGGAATATTTGGTTAGTAGTACTGGTGACACAGTCAATAGTGAATCAATACTTTTTCACTATTGACATTTCCTGCAGGGCTTTCTATTGAAGCGTAGGCACTATGGCAACATTTTTTTTTAGATTTTTCTTTTCAGAAGTTGGCCTGTTTGTTGAAATCAGAGTATTTTTTGTTTAAAATAATTTTTAATTTATTTTTTGCATTTTCTTTCTGTTGAAAAAAAAATGTTTTTTTGATTAAACGAAATTAAACTTTAAAAATTACATTATCAATTTAGAATACATAATTATGCAGATTTAAACAACTGAAACTAAATTATTTAAGTTAGTAAAGTTACAAACCTAATAAGAATTAATATATAATCTAATTGAAGTAAATTTAAAATATTTATAACAAATACCACTACACATAAACGTTTATAAGAAAAACAGTCACATAAATAATACAAAAAAAAAAAAAAAAACAGCAAAGTGTTGAAGTATGCTTTTGAGCGATAACACAGGCCTACAATGATTTTGGTGCCGCTAAAAAATAAAATAGATTTCAAGTATGTTCGGTACCCTGATAAAAAATTGATACTTACTTTTTTATGCTACGTGTAGTTTCGAGATTTCGGAAGAATCAACGTATGTCTTCTTCACTGCATCTGTTATAGGTTTTCTAAACTTTTTACAACATATTCACCACAAATATAACAAAATGTATTTGTATTATTTACACAACCCCTCTCGACGACGGCATATCGATATTATCATTTAATCAAAGAAATTAATTGAAGTCAAAGCCCGGTATAACGAATACTCGGTTTAACGAAAACGCGATATAACGAACGACCAAATTCCTCCCATTGACTACCTTATATAACGAACGATTCAAAACTTGTATACTCGATATAACGAACGCTTGCAAAAAAAAACATGAATGAACGCAAAAAACTCACAAAAAAATAATGAATTCAAAAACAATAGAAAAGAGAACCAACATCGTTACAATACCGTTAGTTTTTCAAAGATTACTCATTTGTTTTTTTGCGTATGCACCGCAAGCCTTTTAGTGCATTTTTTTATCTACTGTTGAGTGAGTGTTGGAGTAAATAAGCATGGTGACAAAATTAAAATTTTGGATGATTGTAAAGAAGGTATTAGCCTTAGTGAAATTTCACAGAAATATGGGATTCCGAAGTCTTCAATATGCACATTAAAGAAAATGAAAGAAAAAATTGTGTCAAATTTGGAAGCTACTAACTATGGGTCTAAAAAATCGCCTATCGCTTAAAGAAGGTGAGTATCCAAGGATGGAGAACAAGCTTTTCGATTGGTTTATTGACCAAAGGAAGAAATTCGTACCAATGAATGGAATGGCATTAAAATCGAAAGCCATAGAAATACAAAACAAGTTATACGACCGAGGTTTCCATGCAAGTGATGGTTGCTTAGCCAGATTCAAAAAAAGATTTGGAATATGACTTCTTAAAGAATCAGGATTTAGTGGAGCCATTTAAACAAAAATTACAAAATGTTATAAGAGAGAACGATTTAACACATGATGCAATTTTCAATGCCGATGAAACGGGTCTCTATTGGAAGATGCTTCCAAACAAAACATTTGTACATGCTGGAGAAACTACTGCCCAGGAAGAAAAATATCAAAGAAAGAGTTACTGTACTCCTCTGTGCAAATGCATCTGGCACTAACAAAATTAAACCTCTTCTTATTGGAAAAAGCAAAAAAGCCACGTTCATTTCGTAACAAAGTTTTACCCTTAAATTATCTTTACTCTAAAGTGCTTGGATGAATGCTGGAATCTTCAAGGTCTGGTTTTTTCAAATGTTTGTCTCCGAGGTCAGTATAATGTTCATTTTCAAATGCAGGTTTAAAAACTTTTTTCGCAGGTGGAATCATTTTGGAATCACAAAAACCTACCAATAAAGGCTTTGTTGATTCTTGATAACGCTCCAAGCCACCCTCATGCAGAGGAACTAGTCAAATCTACAAAAGATGGAAAAATATGGACAATTTACATGCCACCAAACGTGACACCTCTTATCCAACCAATGGATCAAAATGCCATTCGCTTAGTGAAATTACAATACAGGAATAGTCTTCTAGCCAAAATTGTGTCGTCTGAACCAGAAAATATTGTTGTTTTCTTAAAAACCTTAACTCTTTTGATGCACATCTATGATTGCTTTAGCTTGGCATAATTTAATACAAGATACATTAGCAAAGTGCTAGAACAAA
>JAEKOY010000922.1:0-16485 GCA_021234595.1 Delia radicum | reverse complement strand
GAGTTGCATGGATAGGATACCTTCCCTGTCAATGCATTGAAAGCTTATGTTTTTGATAATTAATCTCATTTACCAAGGTAATTTTTTATATATTCTCCCCCTCCAAAATATGCCACATAAACAAACTAACAAAGGGCAAAACAATATTATTATTACCAAGAACAGGATCTGTTCTTTATTCTTCCTCATCTATTGAAATATTTTTGAATAAATTTGTTTATTTCATAAATAGACTGAATGGTTGGTTGCTAGGTTATTGTGATGTATGCATGTTGTTGGCGGTGTCTCTAGGGGTCATGGTACTTGTCGCCTTTCAACAAAACAACACACTTTTAGAAAATCACATCTAATTATTTAGGGTTTATATCATGAGCTATTTTAGTACTTTGATTGTTTCTGGATTGTTTACAAATGTTTTTTTTTTTTTGTATTTTTTCGAAAGTTAAGTCGCACTGTATATTTTTGTTTAGAATGTAAAGAATATGTATTAGAGTTAGTCAGAAGAGTGTCGTTTTGTTTTTGGGATATCATCACTTTTTAAAATGTTTTTGCATCTATAAAAAAGTGACGTTATTATTGTTTTAAATATCAACTTCTTCCACATGGCCGTAGCGGCCGAAAACGCGGATTTAGAGCCCCTATTAATACTGAGCAGAAAGAGCTTTATTTATATGAAATTTAAGTTCACAGCAATAAAGTTCCAACCGAATTGAAAAGCGTATCTTATGGGAACAACTTATAATTCAGTTAGTACAACGATATTTACTTTAGATTACTGAATATTTTGAGTGTTGCAACGAAAATTCTGGCCGAAAAAATTAAATTTTTTCAATAAACTTATGAAGTATTTTTTTTTTTGTAACACACTCAAAACCATTGTTAGCTAAGAAAAATGGTGCAACAATGTTCACTTTATGATAATCCAGTAAAAGTTATTACCCAGTAAAAAACGCTGCTTACATGCAAGCAGGTTTGTAAGGGAGTAAGATAAAAAGAATCCTTACAAACCAGCTTACATATGCCATGATTGTGATTTCATTTGATTTCATGAGTTTTAGTAAAATCATATTTCATGTCTACATTATTACGATTAAAAGTAATTTTATGATAAATAAAAGAATTATATGAATATACTTTATTTCACATAAAATTCAACAGATTTAGTTTTTTTGTTGTTAAAATTTTAGACAAATAATGTAATCGTTTTATTTTTTTACCAAACACAATCGCAAATCACTCGTGAAAATTGGTACAGATCGTTTATAACCCACGACATGAAACTTTCTGCATTACAACTTGCATCCTTATAAGAAATAGAGTAAGCTGCTTACAACCTGCATCCTTGTTAGGGAAAACATAAAGCTCAACATTTTTTTTTTTGTTTATTTTGATACGAAAATGATTCGTTTCTTTTCTCAGTGTTATGTAATAGTAAGCGCTTATATCAGCGCATTTGTTTTAGCCTGCTTCTAAAAAAATGAAAATTTTTTACTGGGTAGGTCTGCAAAATGTTGTCTCTACTAAAATGCAATAATTTATTGATCAACACATTTTAACGGCCCGCATGTATCGAAAAAGTTTTGTAGCCTTTTTCGATGTGTGTGTGTTAAAAATCAAAATTTTTTATTGTATTTTTTACAAATGCAGGATAAAACAATTGCACTGATGTATGTGCTTGCTATTAGCTTAAGCTGAGAAGCAGCAAAAGAAACGAATAATTTTCGTATAAAAATAAACAAACAAAAATTTTGAGCTTACTTTTTTTCACTTAGAATTATGCAGGTTGTAAGAAGCTTACCCTAATCCCTTATAAGGATGCATGTTACACTGAACCAATTTTGCCGAGAGATTCCGATTGTATTTGGTGTTTCGAGTATGTAAAAAAATTATTAGTCATTTAACTGTTTCTAAAGAAGTAGCACTTGGAGCGGTTAAAAAAAATAAAGTCCCCGCTTATTTGCCCAAAAGTAAAGCTTCCAAGTGGCATATGTAAGTAGGTTTGTAAGGGATTCTTTTTGCCTTTTGCTTGCATGTAAGCCAGCGTTTTTTTACTGGTTTATTAAATTTAAGCGTTTCGCGATATATCATAGAGTATATACAAATAGAAAGACTACACTTACCACGCCTCTCGGCAAACAAAATACCGAACTCGGCCAAATAAATGGAAACATTTTGTTTACACTTAACAAGGATTGCAACATGTTGATAAAAAATTATTGCTTAAAACATTCACTTTTTCATTTTGCTTATATTTTGTTAGTTGCTGTTAAGAAAGAATATATTTTTAATTTTATCTTGCTGATTTATTTCATTAATGTTTGAAATAATTAAAAATTTTATTAAATTATTATTTTAAAAATTTCATAAAAATTAATTTAAACATTTAAATTTTTGCAACATGTTTTCATTTTCTCGGTACGAGCTTACGAACAAATAAAATAGAGCTACGCTGATCTGCTCGAAAAATAAACTTTTGGTTTTAATTTTTTCAAAATTTTGAAGTAAAACATCTGGTAATATTGTGAAATAGCGGCGGAGGAAATTAGAAAAATAAGCAAAAATCTAAATAGAATATTTGTGTTGTTAGTGTTGTCACTTCTGAGTATAATATACAATAACAGAAAAGCTAATAGGAAATAAACTGCAATTAGCTGCACTATATTCGAGGCCATCCTTGGGTGTGACCGCTAAACGGTCATGTCTTGGTATTCTTACGTTTGTAATGTAAGATGAGCGTAGGTTTGATTCTTACGGCCGCAGGTTGTTGTAAAATTTATCATATAGAGACAATCTGACAATTATATGACACAAATAATAATATAATTTAAATGGAAAATCACTGATGAGCCTGTCCATAATAGGCAGAAATTAGTCTAGTCTGATTTAAAAATTAATAGTGTTTATAATTTTTTAGAGAAAAACGTTAATTCTGCTTCTTAACCTCAACATTTGATTTTGAATAATTTTTGAAAAAGTTCCATCAAAAAAGGTCAAAAGTTGATTTTTTTTCAAATATTATTTGGCAACTCTGTTCCACAATTTTTTATTTACGATTGTGTTTAAGATGGTGAAATGTTTTAGGATTTTTAAACAACTTAATTGTTCCACAATTTTTTATTTACGATTGTGTTTTAGATGGTGAAATGTTTTAGGATTTTTAAAACAACTTAATTGTCTTTATAGCCGCTTAAATGTACTGGGTCGAAAAAGCAACTCTGTGTACAGAATGTGTGGATCTATGACGTGACCATAATGAGTTAAATAAAATATTGTGGTTAGCTTACTTTAAGTGCATTTTAATTTTCTTGTGGTGTTAAAAGATTTTAGGTGATAATTTTTTGTCGTTATACTGGTTAACTTACTTACGATTTTCTTTATAACAAATAGACCTCATATGAAATATGTGCGTACGTACATATCTCCTAATCTATTGTTTTAAATTATTAAGAATTTCAAAGATTTTTACATTTTCGTAAAACTTCTTCTTCTCATCTTGAAAAAGTTTTGTTTCCAGAGAATGTACAAAATAAACAACATCAAGTAAGTAAAGACAAAAGAAGTATAAAAAAGTTTGTGAAGAACGCAAACTTTTGGTAACAAGAAGTGTTTTGTTGTGCAGATGACGTTGACAATGTTGTTTAATAACAGATGCAAGATGAGTCCAGTGGTCTCTTAAAAAAATAAAATAAAAATATTTAGTAATAATAAAATGACAAATTTAAAAAAATACACTTGGCACACTTGACGAAAGGAATTGAAATACAAAAATAAATAAACAATAGATGTTAAAGAAAAGTTAAAAAGTTTTCTTTCAAGTTTGGTTGAGCAGCAGAAAGAAAAAAATTATTTGTCATTTGTTTTAGTAGATCAAATATTAAATAAGAAATTTTTAAATAACTAAATGAACTACTGGCAGAACATTTGTTTAAGGAGCTTTCCCAGTGTTACCAGAAATCGTTTTGCTAGCATTTGTTTTACTATAATTTCAGTGGTCTACAAAAAAAATCATTGGCAAAACATTGGATGAGAGTTAGGAAAAAGTGTTTTCCTAGTGATATCCAATCAGAAACTAGCAACGGCTCAAGAGTCTAACCACGATGGTAAAATGTTGCCAAAAACTAAAAAAAAAAAAAAACTATTTGAATTTTTTTTTTAGAAAATTTATATTCCAAATAAAAAATTTATTATATTCCAAATCAAATTTAATAATACATAAAAGTTGCAAATTTTCTTATATCGATTTCCTAATTAAAAATTTAGAAAATAGATTTCAATTTAAATTGTGAAAGGCCGTGGTAGAAAAGAATGAGTGTATTTTCTACAAATCATAACTACATTGTAAATTTAAAATTTTTCTGAATCAGACTGCGCAGTTTCTGGTATTGATCCTTTGTCAGTGACCCGGTTTTTTGAATAAAGTAATATTTGTTATGTTTTTATTTGTTCGATTGCGTCTATATGAAATTTTCTGTGCAATCACTGACGTGGTATAGATAACTGATTTCTAATGCCCACATGCACTCGCATGTGAGTCTTTAGCCCACTGATCTATCGTCAGGTCGAGTTTTGTTGTGACTAAAACTAGTTTTATTCACAACAAATTATTGTATATTAATTTATTGTATATTTGCATTTAATTTCACAATACCAGCAATTTCACAAAATCAAGCAAGTATCATGTTGGTCATTTTGACCGTTTTGTACAGTTGATTTACTGCATTATGCAATTATTTTTTAATAGTCAAATATGACTACAAAACATATAATTTGGACCACAAATGCATTATCGCCTTTTTATTACATTTGTACACTTAGAATACTATGTAGGTAAAGATCACTGCAAATGTAGTTAAAAACAAATGAAATTTCACTTAAAGAAAGGACGACTTACATTTCATTAAATTCTACTAACATTGTCATTTGTTTTTTTATGTTCAAAAAATTACTAACAAATGTAGTAAAATTAACCACATGGTAAAAATAAACAAACATTTATTTTTTAAATAAACAAAAAACCAGGGACCGTACGGTTATCAGTGATATCAAAAAAGTTCCTCTATAACAGTTATTTTGTGGCTTAAAAAAAAAAACAAGCATAAAAAACAGTTATTTTTCAACGTAAAAATAAAAGATCGGATGAAACTCTTAAGAAGAGAGTTTTATTTCGCCTTCATTAAATAAAACTCTTTGAGGAGTTTTATTTTTTCCGTATAAAATAAACTCATTTGAGAGTTTTATTTTAAAAACTCATTTGAGGAGTTTTAATAAAAAATAAAACTCATTTTATGTAAATTAACATTCAAAGCTTGCCGTTTTGCCAAATCATTACAATTTGTAAGGCATGTAAATCTAATCACTTGCATTGCAATTGTAAAATCGTCATTAAAATGAAAACATGTGGGTTTTTAATTTGTTATTGTTTGATGCCTATTATTAAATGGTTGTTGTTTTATTTCTTATATATGTAGATACGGAACAAGAAAGCGAAGGAATGATAATAAGGATGAAAAAAAGCTTTCTATGAAATCGACAATTTTCTCCAAGGCCCTTATCGATTGATAAACCTTTTTTTGATTTCTGGAATGCTAAAGAACACAATATCCGTACTTGTATACATTGGCAAAAACTATACAGTGTGTACCTGCAACCCAGGTAAGCGTGGAAAGAGCATTCTCTGCCCTTAAATTGGTATTGAGCGACCTGCGTTCAAATCTTTCCGCAGAAAATTTAAAAAAGTTATGTTCGTTAAATTAAATAATAAATTACTACACACATTATAGCAAATAAAGTCAATAAAAAAGAGGAAAATAAAAAACATGAGTTTTATTTTAGACGGGAAAATAAAACTCCATAAATGAGTTCAAAATAAAACTCCTCAAATGAGCTTTATTTTCTGACGTGAAAAATAAAACTCCTCAAAAGAGTTTTATTTCAGACGGAAAAAATAAACTGCTCAAAAGATTTTATTTAATGAAGGCGAAATAAAACTCTCTTCTTAGAGTTTCATCCGATCTTTTATTTTTTCGTTTGAAAAATAACTCTTAACTGTGGAGTTGAGATCGTTTCCTAAGATCACAATAGATTCTGAAAGAGCACTTCAATACCAATCGTTTGGTATATAATATTATATGTATCCGTTGACTCTAACATAGAGAGTTTTTGAGTTAAGTTTTCGGGATAAACTGTTTATTTTCTGTCTCTGCAAAAACTACTGTAAAAAATGAATGTAAATCTTAAAACAGTCATTTGATGTGGTTTGTTTTTTTAAATGAGCTACAAGGTTAGTAAAAATTTAATTTGTTCTACAAATAACTGACATTTACATTATAAATAAAGAATGTGTATTAGAACCCAAACAACTACATATTTTTAGAACAGAAGTTCCCTGGGTGTACATTGGCCAAATTTCAACAGCCTACTACGCTGGTAAGAACTTGTCACGCGATCGAATAAGTTGCCGAAATTTGTCAAAATTCCTTATATTTATAATTTATATATAATGCAATAGTTTCAAAAGATAAAGTCATAAAAAGGACTACAAGGACCTCTAAAGTTAAAAAAACTAAGCAACAAAAATATGATAACTTTTGGTTTATATTAATGGTTTATACATCAAATAAATGTATTTAAAATATCTTTCAAATAATATGCAAACACGTTATAATTGTTTTTTAAATCCAACGAAGTTTGTATCATTATTACTAAATTTATCTAAATTTATCATTTTTACTAAATTTATGTAAATTTATCATTTTTACTATTTGAATAAATAGTAAGCGAGATGGTATTGGTCAATATAAAAAAAAAATCATCATCAACTTTGGAAGACACACATTTATTTCAAACAAATTTTAAATCAAATGTACCTGAAAGTCAATTGTAGAACTTATTTCGGAATTTGTTCTGAATATTTTGCTAAAAATTCTTTTCGATTTATAAAAAAATTATTTTCTTAAATTTATTTTTAAGAAATAGTGATATTTAAAAAAAAAATTTGTTTTAAAAGATTTATTGCAATAAAAAATGTATATTTGATATTCTGTTGAAATAGAACACATGAAAACATTAAATGCGACTGACTATATGACGTTAAAGAACACTGTACTAAAATACATTATAAAACTTGCCCTGTGGCGATTGTCTCAACATAAACGCAAAGTTTGTCTACACCGAACGTAAAAACCATACGTCAATCTGGTAACTTTGTGAAATAGAGACGGAGGAGATTAGAAAAATAAACAAAAATCTAAAATAAGAATATTAGTGTTTGTTAGTGTTGGTCACTTCTGATTATAATATACAATAACAGAAAAGCTAATAGGAAAGAAAACTACAAATTAGCTGCATTAGATTCGAGGCCCATACTTGGGTGTGAATGCTAAACGGTCATGACTTGGTATTGTTATTGGTTTGTAATATAAGATGAGCGCAGGTGGTTTGATTCTTACAGCCGCAAGTTGTTGAGAAATTTATCATATAGAGACAATCTGACAGTTATAAGACACAAATAATAATACAATTGAAATGGCAAAAAGGCAGAATCTAGTCTAGTCTGATTTAAAAATGAATAGTGTTTATAATTTTTAGAGAAAAACGTTCATTCTTCTTATTAACCTCAACTTTTCTGAAATTAATTTGTTAATGCATATAAATTAAGAAATTAATTGCGACTGTCTATATGACGTTAAAATAACACTGTACTAAAATATAATTATATTTTGATTTTCCTTCATACAGGAAAAATGTTCAAAAAAATCCAAACTTCAAGAGGTCATAAAAATTTTGATAGAGGAAAAAACTTAAAAAATATCCACACTTTAAGACGTCATAAAAACGAAATTCAAACTAACTTTGGAAAACCCTTGGCAATTTGGTTTATTAAATGGTCTTCGTCTTCCTTCATTTTCTAGTGGAACCATTGAGACTGATTTTTTATTGTTGCACAGTGTAATTTTCTACCTTTAGTTTGAATAAATTTTGGTAGTAGACCTTTGTTCGTCTGTTTACAATTACAAAGTTTATATTACTCTGACATTTATGCATTTTTGGAAGGCGTTAATGTAGATAAGCGCTGAAAGTCTTAAGTAACGTAGACAACATCAGTTAACAAACAAGACGAAGAAGGAAATTATTCAAATTCCACATCAAATAGAGAGATATGCTTTACAGCCACTAACTACAAACTATTCTGGTTTTAATATAAATTGCATCACTGGATAACAGAGTTTTTTTTTTCAAGACAAAAAAAACAGAATGTTCTATTTACAGAAATTTGTTAAAGAATTTAGTTAGTTTCTTAATTTTTTGTTTTCCTTACTTTTCGACAGTTTCTTGTTTTTCCTTAGCATTAACTTTATTTAAGCAATAAAGTGTTGAATCGTTTAGGGAGTGTAAATGATGTCGACGAAATTTTTATATAGGAAAGATTTTAGTAAAAGTGTGACAAAAAAAAAAAACTATTGCAGCAAACAAAAAAAAAAAAAAGTACAAACCACTAAAAGCAGAAATTGAAATTGTTCAACTTGAAATAAGGAAATAAAATGAAAGTGAGTTAACTTTGATATGCTTCGCTTTATTTGGAAGAAGTGTAAAAGTTTTT
The DNA here is from genome assembly GCA_021234595.1 of Delia radicum. Lineage (NCBI taxonomy): Eukaryota > Metazoa > Arthropoda > Insecta > Diptera > Anthomyiidae > Delia > Delia radicum. The sequence goes on along the minus strand of JAEKOY010000922.1, from coordinate 7,886 downwards.
TTTCCCATGGGATCTAAAATATGTGTTATATTTTTCAACTAGGGTTTTTTATCCGGGATTTTCCGGCACGAATTTCCCGGGAGTTCTGTCGATTTTTTACTTTCCTATTTTCCGGGAATTTCGGTAGGTGGAACTTTATTTCGGTAGGGGGAAATTAAAAAAAAAACACTAAAACAATCATCTTTGCTCAATTGAAATCCGTAAAAAAGCAAAAAAAAAAAATAAATAAAGAATTCTGTATACTTTAAAATGTTTTAACATTTGTCAAATTTAGCTCAAATTCAATTATGATTATAATTAAAACGAATTTTTAAAAAGTTTTAAAATAAATATTAACGGCCTGTTTTTGTAAGACGTGTCACTCAAAAATTCGTGTAAATGAGTGAAGAAATTCATTTGGGGTTTGTATTGCAAATGTCACTTTGAATTGAGTGAAAACGTAAAAGTTGTTGTTTTCGTCGCTTTTTTTGGTTTCCACATTGCTATTTGAAACGTCACAAACGTCAAAAACAGACGTTCACAAAAAAAAGTATTCGTCAAAGAAAAAAGAACAACACAATTTAATATTAAAAAAAAATATTTTTCAACAAAATTAATAAAAAATTATAATAAAAAAATCACTATCAAAACACATCGCAGTTGACCCGATCATTTTTATTTGTAAATGTTTTTGTTTTTTTTTATTCAAATTATATTTTTATCACCACTTCTATTGGTTTCTAAAACAAAATAAATAATTTTTTTTCAAGCAAAAATCAGCTGTTTTTGTTTTTGTTTATATTTTATTTACAGTGTTGGGTTGTCATCTACCAACGAAAAATGAGTTATTTTATATGAAAAAAGTAAACAAAATGCGAAAAACATAATGTTGGCAATCTTACTGTTTGACAAAATATAAAGCTTTACGTAATCAAACGTAGTCAGAAGAAACGAATTATAAATACTGATTTCATTACGTATTCGTTCGGGTGCCCACTCGTTCATGTGGTAGTATACACGTCTTGTAAAAACAAGCCGTAAGAGTTGTTTTTAGTGAAATTTATGTTTAAAAATATTAAAATCGTTAAACTTAAATTTATTTCGGTTTTTCCTAAAACATTTTTTTTTCACTATTAGAATCTAAAAATATATATTTTGGAATTCCCAGGATTGTGGAAAAAAATTAATGGTACTTGAAAAATCTCGAGAATTTAAAAACCCTATTTTCAACACATACTCAGCGAAACTCAACCGAAATGATTCTTTGGTTAGAGAAAATTAATGTCTTCAAAGCCTAATATACCTTTATTCACAACACTTAGTACATTTTAAAAACTAGGCCATATAAAAGTCATATCGTTCGTTGTCTTATATTCAAACGGAGCTATCTATACATCTATATGTACAAGTGTTGAGGAGAGTGAAAAAACTGTTTAATTTGCTCAAAATAAAAATATTTGCAAATCCACCTTCTACGATATTAATAAAAAACCTGCTACTGAATACCACATGTAATTTTTTTTAATAACTCAGTACTTATGTTTGAAATTTAAAATTACTTATAAAGGGTGTTTTTTATAGAGGTACAGAACTTTAAAATGGAATAAAACAAAATGAATTTTTATATTGACATGAAATTTACTTATTCGAAAGATAATTTTCTGGTATTATAATTTTAAATATGACTTCTGGCATATGACCGCCACGGCTGGCTCGGGCGTAGTCTAATCTGGAAGTCCAATTTTCGATGACTTTTTCCAACATTTGTGGCAGTATATTTGCCAATAACTAAGTGGTCTATCGTTTCTGGCTTATCGACTAAAGACTAGCGACTTTAAATATCCCACAGACAATAGTCCAGCGGCGTTAAATCGTACGATCTTGGGGTCATTTCACACGGGTCCGAAACGTGAAACTATGCGGTTACCAAACGTTTCCTTCAATAAATCAATTGTGGCACGAGCTGTGTTACATGTTGCGCCGTATTATTGAAACCACAGCTCCTGCACATAATGGTTGCTCAATTGATGAACGAAAAAGTCAGTAATCATTTCTCTATAGCGGTCATCATTTTGGTCTTCCCTCTACGCTAAGCCGCAATGACTTCTTCTGTTCGCACTGTACGACATCTCTGTGGATGCATATTACCATTTAGAGTAAACGTGGTGCGAAAATGTTGCGTAGTTAATCGAATTAATTGCTCTGATGGACGATTATGTTGACCGTAAAATGGACGTAGTGCGCGATACGTATTTCGAACAGAACCAAGATTTTCAAAATAAATTTTTGCACAATTTGAAAGCGTTGTTCAGGCGTCAGTCTTTTCATGCTGATATGCCAAACAAAACTAACATAAATCACTTGATAGTTGACAAAATGGCCGTCGGTTAAAAAAGTGTTGCCAACTTAAAGTTCTAGACTTGTATAAAAAACACACTTTATATTTGAAATTTAAAATGCTTACTTTAAATTACTTTTATTAATATAAAAAATGAGTAATTTTTTACTAGTCTGTCTTTAACGGAAGTGATGCTGAACATAAGTTTCGAAATGATATCATGCACATATCGCTCGTTTACTACAAGACTGTCATAAATCAAAAGTCGATTTTTGGGTTGATGAATCAGATTTATTAGTTATATCATGCTTTAAATTGTTTACAAATTTCATATAATATCATGTATACTTTTCGAGATAGAGGATAATATTTTTTATTTTTTCTCTAAAGTGGGTGCAAAGAGTGTATACTTCTTAGAGTAACTGTGCTAAATGAGCGATATATATGTGGGCGATATATATATATATATATATATATATATATATAGATAACTTTAAAAAACGTAATTATTGTTATGTCGAGTATGCTAAATGCGATATTGCTAGCCTTTTTTTAAGTTAGCAAACTAAAGTAGAAATTTCTAAGTAAATCTACTATAATGAAAGAATAAATAAACACGTTTTTTATTTATTTTTTGTTTTATTTTATATTTTTTAAATGTATAAAGTTTCTAATAATATTTAATATAAAAAAAAAATGTAAATGATAGTACAATAATAACTTTATATTAAAACAAGTGGAAGCATTAAAGTCCGATGTGCCCGAATTTGGTATAAAAAAGATTAAATTCGGCTGTGCCGAATTTTTGGATACCCTCCATCTCGGTGTTTTCATTACCAGGGAACGTGCAAACAATATAAATATCTATATTCTCTGTAAAAATAACAAAAATAATGTTCTTTTGTAAGTAAATCAAAATATGACTGATTAATGTACTTGGGATGTGTCAGAAGAAAAAAATGTTTAATTAAGTTTACTAAAATGAATCTGAAATTGTGCATGCTTATAACAGTGGGTCTTCAAAGGTGAAATGGTTTTTTCTGATTACCTAAAGAAGAACGTGCCGTGAAAAATATATATTATATATTTAAAGTTCCTTATGATGTTAAAAAAACTGTTGTAAAATTCGCCTGTTGTTTTGTATATAAAAATCGTTTCTTTGCCTATATAATAATGAACGAAATAAGGATTATTAAATTATATTTTTGGATCGTTAAAGAGATGCAATGAATACAACGCATCAAAACAGTTTCGAATAATCAGAATGTTAGAATAAATTTAAGTGAACAAAAAATACGCTTGCGGAGGACATACATAATGAAATAATTATGAAATGCCAGTTTACATTACAACACATGTGTTCTATACTATACATCACATAAGTAAACGGAAAGTGTGATGAAACTAAGTTTGTCAAAAATTATAAAGAAAATCTTTCGAGTGTTTTGGGTGTTTTCGAGACACAAAAAATTAAAGTAACTGGTATTTCAAATTATGTTTTTCAGCTTAGTTGCTTGTTGCAATTCACGTTTACGACTCCTAGATTAAGAACACTAAGAAATTTCCCAAAATTCGATGGTTTTTACACATCAATACTTTAATTTAGATTATTTTTGTATGTATCAAATAAAAATTAGGGTTTTAAGGAAAAAAATGCATATAATCAAAAGATTTTAAGATGAAGTATGCACCTTATATGTCTTAAATAAAAAAGTTCTGAAGTGAATGTCTTTTAAATTGAATGGGGTTTTTAATAAATGTAATTAGAGTGTAAGAGTTTCCTTGTAAATTTATTAAAGGTTGAGAATGAAAATAAGTAAAAATAGTCTACGAAAAAAGTTATGAATTTACATTGTTGGATTCGGGGATTTTGTTCCTGGATATTTTTTTGATCTGATAACGATTAATGTGTCTGGCAACAAATAAATAAGAATTTTAACTAAACTATTTTGTTCTACCTTTTTCCTAATTGGTGATTTTTTGATTGTTGGGGTTAACAAAAAAGGTATATGGCAAGCCTGGTATCTGGAAAACAAAGAATACTTTATAAATAGCTTAACAATTTTCGAGGGCTTCTCACATTTGCATTCATAACCAGTGTTGCCAGGTTTGCAGAGCATAAAAACGACAAATTTTCTAGAAAAAATCGTCAAAATCGTCATCATATTTTGAAAATCGTCAAAATAAAATATATTTGTTAGAAGAGGGATTAAGTTTTAATAAAAAATTAAATACAATAATGTTATTCACATTTCAAATGTTAACGTGTTATCGTTGTAATATAACACGATTTTTGACACTTCTCTTTGGTTTAAACTTCGAAAATCATTATATTTTACAACTATATTCATATTTATAAAATGTTGAAACAGTGTGCCCCAGTAGGCTAGTTAAATCAAACAAATTTTACCACATGAACTGTTAATCACTTATATCTACATAATTCTGTGAACAACATTTCAGTAACACAACTTTTTAAATCTTAAATTCTTTTACAAAATTTGGAAATTCTTTAACAATAAGTCTGTTCGATTACTTTTCCTGGAAAGTTCAGTAAAAAACTACTCAGTAACAAAATTACAAATAGTAAGACAATTTACAAAAAAGTAAACGAACAGAAAATTTGTAGGAATTATTAAATTAGATAAAACAGCTTGTTTTAAATATTAAAAAAAATCAACTGGTCATTATGGAAAAGGAAAAAGTTAATTGAAATAATGGACCAAAATAATTTAAATGTTTTTTAACTTCTTCCATAGTTTAATTATTTAATAATTTTCACATTCAATCCATAAACAATTAAAATTTAATTTAATTTTTTGTTTTTGTTTTTGTTTACTAAAAATACAAGCATATTTTTGTAGTCATATGTTTTTTTCATCTTACAAATTCTTACTGGCAAAAATGTATCCAGTAAGAACTTGTAAGTTCTTTGGCATCAAACTGTCACTTTACTCTCTCTTTTTTACCAGTTTTACTGCGTATTTTGTCTAAACGAACACCTTCCAGTAAACACTTGTACGAATTTTTGTGTTATCGAACAAACTTAATGTTATATTTTTTAATTATTAAATTTTGGCACTTATTTATATTATTAGGCCTGTTTTTTAAGCACCGGATTTATTTTGGATTTATTTTGTTTCATTTTAAAGTTGTATAATATCATCTTTCAACATGAAATATATCGGGCTAGAGATCTGTTTGTTTCGCAAAAAAGTCCATGCCTTGTGTTTTTAACATGAAAATTTTTTTATTTTATTTAATCTAACTCCAATTAAATTTTATAAAAAATAAAAAAATTTAAAAAATGTTCTAAACATATAAACACAGAAACTAAATTAAGCTAAACCCGTAATGAATTTATAAAAAAATAAATGCGGTTTGGATTAAGTTTTATTCAATTCTAGGATTTGCATTTTTGCAAATTGTATTTCACATCATAGCTATCGATCAAAAAAACAATGTTTTTGCTTTCAATTTTTAACGAAATAATATAAATTTAATAATCGAGCCGGCGATTTTACGAGAATGATAAATAAGTAGATCTTGCGTCATATGGAAGCAAAAGTCGTCAAATAGTCATTTAGTTATTTTGGGTATTAAATATCATCAAAATGACGACAAATCGTCCAAACCTGGCAACTCTGCATGCGATTGCTACTAATCCATACGTACATACATACTGTGTTACAAACAAAACAAAAAAACAACAACAATATTTTTGTGGGTTTTTTTTTTTGTTTTTAAGTGTTGATCATGACCATGGATGGTAACCGATTCTATGTGGTTATTGTCGTAGTAACGCTATTTTCTTTTATTTCGGTAACGGTATTTTATAGGTAACGATACTTCAGTATTTCCGGTAATGGTATTTTAGCGTTAACGGTATTTTAGCGTTAACGGTATTTTATTTATTTCGCTAACGGTATTTTAGCGGGGTAACGATATTTTAGATATTTCGGTAACTTATTTTAGGGAAAAAGATTTTTTCAAATTATTTTGGTAACGCCCATTTTAAGGATAACGTTTATTTAAGTTATTCATGTAATGTTAATGCACACCACAATTTTTAACCGCATTATGCCCGAGTTTAAATGACTGTCTAGTTTATGATCATACTTGGGAAAATATATCTATTTACAGAAGTTTTTTTTTGTTCAGATCTTGTTAGATTATTTCGGTAACGGTATTTAAGGTAACGGTATTTTTACGGATAACAGTATTTCAAGAATACGGTAACGGTATTTAAGCGATAACGATTGTCAGTTAAGAGGTGTTAGAATCGGGGACGGTATTCAGCGATATTGACAGCACTCCCTGCTTGCGTATATTCTTGTGTATAAGCATTGAATGTACGTATGTATGTATGTATGATGAAATAAATAGTATAATTTAAAATTTGCTTCAAAATTTTTAGAGGTCTTCCCACATTTTCACTCATAACTTTGAACGCGTTAACCGATTTTGATCATTTTCACTAGAAAAACTGCTCATGATATCAACAAACAATTTGACTGAAAATTAGCAGTACCTCTTCTGTTTGTCGGAGTATTTGTGTTTCCACAGACAGACGGACGGACAGACGGACAGACGGACAGACGGACATGGCTATATCGACTTCTCTATTCATGCTGATCAAGAATATATATATAGTTTATGGGGTCCCAGAATTTTTTTAAAAGAATTACAAACATTTGACAAAGTGAATATACCCTCCTGCACTATGGGATGGAGGGTATAAAAAATTGAAAAAATTGGAAAAAATATAAATGTTTCATGCAAACCAGAAAAAAATTGTTGATAAATTGTTTGTTCAACTTTAAAAAGGCCTACAAAAAAATGATAGAAAGTGGTAGTTATAAGATCAATCAGACAACATGAGCTGATATTTGGTAATCATTTTCATTTGTCAGGCTTTGCAAACTTTTTGCAACTTTTTATTAAGAAAAGCTATTTTTTCAAGAACACATTTTTCTTTAAAATTTCCGATTTATTTCGAATTAGCTATTAATTATGTAAATATATACACTAAATTGACAGTGTGGTTTACTAGATATAAATATACTATTATTTAAAAAAATTTCAACCCAAAAAGTAATTAATATATCCCAAAACATAAAAAAATAATAAATTACGAAAGTGTATTAAAGGTTAATGTGATAAAAAATTAAATTTTCCATACAAATCCTATTTTAAACCAAAAATATATTTTTTTTTATTTAAATAATTTTAACCGAAAAAGTTGTGTTAGAAACCATAGTGCAACGCTTTATATTGATGTGAAATGTTCAACATTTGTGATAGTATAGATAATGGAAAATTAATGAAAATTTATAAAACGTTGTAAGATCTGTTTATGGCTTGAGAAAATAAATGACCACATATCATTTGTCGATAACATTTATGTCATTTCATCTGATAGTTTTTCAAAGCATAGAACCAAATATTGGTTCACAAGATAATTTCTACAAAGGAGCCTAAATAACTTTCGTACAAACCTGATGGTACCATTAGTCTACGACAGGCTGGTTATTGAAAGGCACTTTTTTTTCATTAGGATACAACTTTG
>JAEKOY010000921.1:0-16486 GCA_021234595.1 Delia radicum | reverse complement strand
AAAAAAATATAAAAAAATTTTAGAATAAGTAGATTTTCTACAGTTTCAATTCGTAGATTTTCTATAGGTTTGACATTTCAAATTAAGAGCTTGCAACTTCTTTTCAGGAATAATAAAAGAAATAGTAGCGAAGGTAATAAATAAAACCAACTTAGCTGAAACATTAGCAAATTTCATGTAAAAACTAATTTCGGAGACTTAATTGTTAAAACTGTTATATAAACAACTGCCATAAAATTTACATTAACTTTAATTTTTAAAGAATTAAAACACAAATCAAAAATTGTCTACTTTATTTTTTTAAACCGATATAGCTTTTGCTTAACTAAGTTATCTAAAATCGCTTGCCCTTTTTTTCTAAGCTTTCTTGACATTTTTTCAGCCAAAGTTAATAACAATGAAAATAAAATTATTCAAGTTCAAGGCCATACTCTATATTTCTTTATTAGAATATTATCCTAACAATTAATCTATAGGTTTTGTTGTTAATTTTATTCTATTACATTTTAGGAATGTGTTGATAGATCTATTTCGGGAATTTTCTAGGTTCCCATCATCAGAACACGTTTTGAAAGCGGTATCAATCCCATGCCAAACATCAAACATTCATATAAACTAGTTTACTCACTACATGAGAACCTTATAATATATGAGCTCGGAGTTAAAGATTATCACCAATTGATCAAAAAATAAATTGAAAACTTGTTTTTGTGTGTATGTCTACCTTTGGTAAATACACCGATTTTGTTTCTTTTCCTTTTGATTTGTACATTTGTTTTTAAAAAACAAAAACTCTATAGATTATTTGTTAGGACAATATCATAATAAAGAAATATAGAGTATGGCCTCGAACTAATTAATTTTCATTTTCATTGCCACAATAAAGGTCGTAAAAAACATAATTTTATTTTAATAAAAATTATATCAAACTTCAAAGTTAATAATTTAGCAAGTTTTGACAACAAATGAAACAAAAAATTCATATAAAAAATTTTTACCGGTTAATCGAGCTATTTAACCCATTATTCGGATCAAATAAATATATTAGTTTTAAATTAATTGTTTCGACATTAACTGAAATAGAGGCATTTAATCGATTAACCGAATTGGAAACAGCGGTACTAACTATACACAATGTGGGCCAATGTGACAGTTCTCAATTATATTGTCAAAAATAATTGTTGTAATCGGACATGGGTTGTGTATGCCAATATAATTGCTTTATTTAAATGTATGTAGAGAAGAATTATGACAGAACCCCCATTGAACAGTATTACCATATAGGGTTATATAGTTGCAACAAAAAGTCAACTTTTCGACTCTGCGGTTTTTGTAACAATTTTAAAAGACTACTTTTCGACTTTGTCATATTTTCAAAAGTCGACTTCTCGGCCTTTCCGTATGAAAATTTATAACTTGCGAAAAAAAAACTTTGTTTTTATATGTTTTTGGGGTCAATTAATTGACATCTGAACGTATCTTCATTTTTACCATGATTTTCTTGGGGGCTTTTTCCAATAAGTTTCTTATTATTATAAGAAAATGTTTCATAATGAAATGTTTCATAAATGTTCATAATTATCTCAAAACGTTTCGGAGTGAATATTTTTGAATTCAAAAGATTCAAATGTTTCCAGAAAATGAATTAGTTTGCTTCATTATTTGTATCTCCAATTTTAAATCATTTTTTGACACATTGTAAAAGAATACACCTTAAGAAAACTTAATAGCAAACCCGACAACCTTATTGAATATGTAAGCTGACTATTTCATTATGTCATTAAACCAGATTGCCAAAGAAAAAATCTTTGAATATATCAAATCATGTGTATTTTATCCACCAATGCAGCTTTAATAAGCTGCATTGGTGGAACAAAATTACTACACTCCATTTTTAAAAAACTTTTTATGTAATGTTCTCGTTTTTCGGTGTATTTAGATGCACATATCGCTAAAAAGCTCTATCATATTATTTCCAGAAGTACTCGAAAACCGTAAAAAACGCTTTTGGGCCCTTTTAGAGTCTAGTATATTTACAAGTTTGTCGTATATTGCTTTTAAGTTCAGTTAAAAGGTTTATGTGGGAACTTTGTGAAAACCGTGAAGAGTTTAAATTGCTTTGGTAGGTAACATTTTATAATTTCGAAACAAAATCAAAAGTTATAACCTTATTGGGCCCTACATCTTGTCCAAATCGGACAAGTAGCTTAGAATGCATGATTCAATGCTTATATCTCAAAATAAGGATTTTTTTTTTCTTCAAAACTAAATAGATGGTTCTAACTGAACTCTCCTCTACATTTAAGTGAAAAATCCAGTGTGGTATCTCTGTTGAAGTTCGAGTTATAGCCAAAACTGAGATAAAGGGTATGAGAATCGCCCTAGTTATATGAGTTGTATTAACGACCTGGTATGCATACGGTACACATACATGTAAAAATATACACACTCATAGGAAAAAAATGTTTTAAATACAAAATACAAAAAAAAAAATAAGAAGGACCACGTTTTTGGCTCTACTCAGAAACACCCTGAGTTTTTCTCCCAAAATGTACAGGAGGGTTATATAATAAGCAAACTTTTTTTTAGAAACTTCAAAAAATGCGCATTTCTAGATATGGGAATTTGAACTAAAGACGCCAAAAAATTACGTTGAAGCCATCCTTGAAAAAACAATCGATATTCACATCATTTTGAAGAGTATATTTTCACCAAAAAAAATAAGGTAAACAGTAATTTTTATCTTGCAGAGTTTAAAAGTTATAGACAATTTTGTAACAATATTTTAGTCCATTTGATAGCTCATAGTTCATTTTCACATGGGTAATTAAAACCAAATATAACAAAAATATATAATTAAAATTCAAACCAAATATAACAAAAATTGTGTAAATTGCCAGATTTATTTTTGCTGTTCCAATCTTACTTATTTAATTAGCAAAAAAAAAAACAAAATCTGCGTATTTTAGCAGTTTTTACTTTTACCACTTTTAAATAATTTTTAGTAGCCTGTTCAGCGAAAAGCAATAATATTTATTTTTTTAAATTTCTAAAAATATTACATGTTTTGTTTAGTATAAAGTTTCTTATTTTCTATTTTTTTATATACGATTTCTATAAAAAATACCACCAAACTTGTAAGGAATAGCAACGGCTAAAAATACTAAAGCAGGAGCAAAATGCTTCAAATCTACATACATTTCATCAACCTGAACGGCAGAACAATCAATTTTATCAACTTCCCATTTCTTGTCATTGTGTTTCAGCAGACCAGATTCGCGAAACATATTTATGGCTGCTGTAATATATTCATAATATGGCGATGATTTTCGTATACCCAAAGCTGAGGCAAATGTGAAAGGGGGATAAAAGTTGATTTCTTGTAGATCACAAAATTGAGATTCTGTCAAAAAGTCTAAAAAGATATAAATTTATGCAATAATTTCATAAAATTGTTAGAATATTACACTCAGAATATTACGTAGTTTACTGTTTGTAGTTTAACAAAAAAAAAACTTTCAGCTAAACTAAGGGACTTACATTATTCGCAACGAAAAATATTTGTTTCAAATTTTGTGTATAATTCGTTCCAAATAATTTACTGCCAGTGCGCCCCGGTAGGCCAGTTGGTAGCGTGCTGGCTTATCAGTGCGGGGGTCGTGGGTTCGATTCCCACCAGAGGCACTTGTCTGTTTTCGCTACAACGCGCCGAATGCCATAGTAACCAAGTGCTCGGTTAGGGTAATAGTATATAATTTGTAATTATATGATTATTAACTAATAAAATAAAAAAAAAATTTACTGCCAATTACAGATTTATGTTTTCAGTTATTAAAACTTAAATAAAAATTTACTTACAAAAACTGAAATTTGTGGTTTATTTGTTTCCACTACAGTTATGCGCTTAAAATATGCAGTAAAAAATCAAAAATATGCACATTAAATAATATATGCACTAAATATGCACATCCAAAAATACGCACTTGTTTATGTTTTCAAAATCAATTTATTACTCGAGCGCATTGGATTAAAATGGAATCAATATAAATGTATCACAAATGACAAGTAGATGTTATGTTCTTCTTACAATGCTTTGTTTTGCTTATTTTTAATTAAATCTTAAATTTAATTTTACAAAACATGCAATTAAAGTGTAAATATGCAAAATATTCAACAAAAAATGCCAAGATATGCATTTATAGCTAAATATGCATTTAAAACAAAATATGCGAAAATACTCAATATCAAATCGATGCCATTTAGTTGTAAAGTTTTGGATTCAGAAAAGTATTTGGTCAAAAATATTTTGGCACACTAACTCCAACATGCATTTTAAGGAAAGTCGCTGCCCGGGTTATCAAAAATTAAATTTTTGTTTGTTCATAAAAAATATTCCAAAAATGTCTGTGTGTTTTTATTGAAACTGTTTGATTATATACAAATTTATAGCAATTTAAATTATTAAAGGAACTAGAAAAAGTTTACACACATACAAAAGACATTCTCAAAAGATGTGTTTGGTAATGTGTGTGTCAATATTTTCTAGATAAAACATAATAATAAAAAACAAAATGAATTTGACATAATTTTACATAATCTTTAGTTAAACTTCTAACATTAATTTTAACTTATTATTCAATTGTATAATATTCAAATATTAAAAAAATATTCAAAAAAAAAAATTTAAAATAACCAGGAACATTTGCTTTTAATGAAAAGTAAAACGACCCGGTTTAAAAGTGATTTTTTGTTTATTTTAAACTACATTTTCACTTATTTAACCTACAAACTATTTTGAGTGTACTTTTAAAAACAAAATGTACTTTGAAGAAACTAAATCGAAAAAGAATTTTAAATCGATAAAATCACTTTTGTAAAATTTCCACTGATATGTGGTAGTCTGAAATGACTAAAACAATTTAACATATTTTGTCTCGGAATTTATTTCAGATTTTAATTTTTATTTAAAAAATAAAAAAAATTATGTAAAACAAATTATGGGGCTGACGGTTTATTAATAACCAAACTGTATATTCTTTAATGTTTGTTTAATTATTTATAGAATTAAGTATAATTTTGTAAAACAATTTTCGAAAAAATATAAAAGAATTACTTAATCAAAATCTAGTATAACATATAATTTGGATGAAATTGGATGAGGACAAATTCTGACGAAACTGTATAAACCACTTCGAATTATATATAATAAATCTCAAATGATAAAATAGTTAAGATGTAATTTGTTATAATTTAATAGGGGTTGGCATCACTTACAACATATGGGAAAACAGTGGACATTAGAGTGAGGTAAGTTTCTAAAAATAGAACGGTTGTGTTGTTGGAGTTGTACTTCTGAGATTATGTATGCAAGAACAAAAAACACCGTGTATAAAATAAAACTAGGTTTAATCACAACAAAACTCGACCTGACGATAGATCAGAGGGCTAAAGCGCTATGTCTAACGTGTAGTGCGAGTGCATGTGGCATTATTAGAATCAGTTTATCTATACCACGGCCAGTGATTGCCCAGAAGAAAATTTCATATAGACGCAATCGAACAAATAAAACATAACAAATATTACATTATTCAAAAACAAAAATACATCAGATTGCTTTTCACAATTTGTTAAATAAGTTTTGGGACTTAGCACATTTAATTACTATAAATGCAATTAATGTTTATCCCGATGAAAATAAATTTAAAAACTGGGTCTCTGACGAAGGTTCATTCAATACCAGAAACTGCGCAGTCTGATTCAGAAAAATTGAAAATTTACAATGTAGTTATGATTTTTATAAAATACACTCATTCTTCTCTACCACGCCTTTCACAGTGTCATACCAAGTTAGTAAATCGCGTGATCGCGTGAGTGGTTTATTTCATACATTAAAATAATCAATAAAACTGTCCTGACGAAAGACCAATTTCAAAAAACTATAAAAATGAAATCCGCGCTTAGGTTTTAAATCCTATTGGTGGTTTGATCTACTGATAGTATATTTTCATTTCCCATTAGGTTCATTAAGGATACAACCGGCTACCACAAAGTTGTTTGGACAATGTAATTTTTTAAAAAAGACTTAAGCATCAAAATGTAAGACCCAAATCATAACTACACTCTTATAAATTTTTATTTTAATTGCCCTATTTATAGTTGGTACCTTTTTACCTACTATAATATCGGTAAAATTACTCACTGAGCGTAAATTTAAAATAATACACACATAGTGTGTAATATTAATGCACACAATATGTGTAATTGTACCAGTTTATTCTATATATAAAAACATAGTAAACAAGTAAATATAAGCAATGAATGCCTATAAACGCATATTTAGATGCTTGAATGTACAAAAAATGTGCGTTTTTATATGCAAATTAAAAAAAACATTTAATACACGTAATGCATTTATAACCATAAATTTAGCAATACATCATTATTGCACGTCGAATATCAGTACTTTTACTATCAATATTATAGTCACGAAATAAAATAATTCCTTTACTCGGATCCACTTTTATACGCTGGTACCACAATGTTGGAAGAGTCCTCTAAAACAAGCCTGAGGAAAGAAAAACATTGTGAACATTGTATATGTTTTGAAGTAATATTACACAACTAAATAACTACGTTGCGGTTTGAATTCTGTACGTAATTTCTGTAGACTTTAATATACTGTTTCCGAATTCAGAATATTTGCATAACCTGACAATTTTGAGACAACAGTGCTTTAAAGAGAAAAAGAAACGCTGTTTTAGGCTTTTGGAAAACAACGACCTGACTTACTATTGAGCAGGGTAGTTATGTGACAATATATAATCTTATTAAATTTCATACGAAATATAGGTTCATTTAATGGTATATATTTTTATGGGTATATATATCTAATCTTATGCAATTGGATACAAGTACAATTATATCCAAATTAGGTCCGGTAGAATTGTATTGTATTGCATTAGTTTTGTATCTAATTGTATCAGTTTGTATCTCAACTGATACAAATATATATAATTAGATAAAAACCAGATATTATTGTATCCGGATTTTGACCTTATATAATTGTATCTGATTTTATGTAAACTGATACAGTCTTAGTCTGGTAAAATTGCACTAAATGTTACATTTTTGTATATGATTGTAAAAAAATATACACAATTTCATAAAAGTGTGTATTGATCCTATCAAAAAAAAAAAATCGAGAATACTTAAGGGTTGCTTGCTACCCGTATTTTTTGATTTGTTTTACAAAAATTACAGTTGTATAATGCTGAGCATTTGTAGTGTAGTGTAGTGTGTGTTAAAAGTTTTTAACAAAATAGGGTTTAGAAGTATTATGGGAAAATCATTTATAAAATTCCCATAGAATGATTTTGGTCCACTACATCTTTCAATTTACAATATGTAAAAAATAAAATTACATGTTTCAAACTAAATAATGCTGTGGTGGACCAAAATTAATCTATGGAAAATTTATAAATGTTTTTCGCATAATACTTTTAAACTTTATTTTGTCCAAAAATTTTAAAAATACAGTGCGAAGACTACGGCTGGTAACAAAAGTGCCCAAAAATAGGTTCTGTTTGTATCCATTAACTGATCAATAAAACTTATCGGTTTGTAGTAGTTTTATATAAAAGATCTACATTCTTTCGGAATAGAACGATATATCTTTACATATAACTGTAAATAGGTAACGATATCGTTTTATCCAAAATGAAATACATTTTTTCAATATTACACTATATGTTACTATATAATTTTGATTTGTGTTATATCAAATTATACATGTGTTTGTACATAATTAACCATATGTAATACACGATTATATATTAGTCTATATCAGGCGCAGATCCAATGGGAGAGACAATGGGACATTTCCTCCCTCAAAATTTTAATTTTCAATACAAAAGTGTTAAAGAATTTAGAAAATTTTATAAAAACTATTCTAATTTCCATCCCCAAAACTTTTTCGGGATCCGCGCCTGGTCTATATGTAATAAGATGTAATTATATGTGACAGTTATTAAAAAATTCAGAGTATAAAATATTTTATGTAAACATACATAAACATATTTATTTACAAATAATAGCATGCAAATATATGTATGTGTTGTATATATATAAAATAATGTATGTAAATGTTTTTACTGGGTATGCAATGAAAACATGCATTAAAAAAAGAGGCAAAATAACCTTTAAATGCATACACTTAAAAAATACTGCAAAATATACATAAAATCAAAATTATGAATTTTAAGAGAAAAACATGCCACAAAAAATTTATTCCGTTTTGTTACAATTCTTTGATTCGGAAAAATATTTGGTCTTATCGTTTAGTCGATTTACGGATTTTGCCCATATTAGAAAATTATTTTAATTAATAAAAAAAAATGTATTGTTTATTGCAAAAATTATTAAATGGGACTAAATATCGCTAATTTGAAATAAAAAATTCGTCTTTAAAATTTGTATTAAATCCAGCGAAATTAAAAATTTTTATTTGAGAAAAAATTTGTAAGTATTTTTTTTTTTTAATATTTGTGGAAAATAATTTGGGAATTTTAAACATGTAAAAAATTAAGGGAAAACGTTTTAAACACTGAATATTATTAATATGTTTTATTATCGACATGAGCGAATAATAATACTCTAAAGACCCTTCTTTGTCCTAATTTTGAACGCATATAATAAAATTTGTTTCCTCTACTTCAAGAACTCCCAAGTGATAAGTGGACCCAGATCGAATCCACACCCCCCTACATTACATCATATTTTCTACAAATCACCTTGGAAACATTACTCTATTTTAGCGCAAAAAACTCATGGGCAAGCATTACGTATTATTTAACAATTTCGTATGCAAATATTCCAGAATAAAAAGAGATTTGGAAAAACAGCAGCGCTGCATAAGAGCTTTCAAGCGAGACCAAATTAGAAATTTTCTAATGCTTTTACTGAAATATTTAGAGTCAGCATGACTTAATCTATAATATATCTTGCAACGAAGTTCAGACCGCAATGAAAAATAAAAAATTTTAAATTTAGGAATTAACGTTACCTTTCTTGAGCCAGACATGATTACTGTAATTGATGACTCACAACACTTCATGGTGGTTACTTATTCAACCGCCATTTCCGTTTTGAAGCATTAATTAATTTTTGTTGATATTTTATTTTCTTTGATGTTTATAATTTTTTATTTTATTCACAAATATTTTAATGATAATTTCGATATTACTTTAAAGAGTTCGCACATTTACACATATTATGCCTAATGTAATCTTTTAAGCACAGAATTTTAATTGTAGACACAAAGTGTGTAATTTTAAAGAAAAAATTGTATACATTTGATGTAAAAGTAGGCATTTTGCGTGATTTTACTTAAAATTATACACATTTTATTGTAGTGAAATTACATTTTTTTAGAGTGTACAGTTATAGTTAAATACAAAATTTTACTTACTTTTCAACAGACGATATGCCCGATCAACAGCAACATGAAATGCAAAATTTCCCCTACCAATGCGATTTACACCCTCTTGTAAACTTATAATGTTATTACGATATTATGTTTGTTGCATATTCGATATTTGTATACATTTTGTTCGAGTGGATTTTTCGTATTGATAAAAACATCATAATTATATGATACATTTTCCATACCAATCTCAAGACTGCTATTATATAATGCTGCTAAATTGGTTATAGTACGTGGTGCCGGCATTAGCAATTTACTAACAATGAATGCCCCATAGAATTGCATTAGTAGAACAATTGAAAATACAGATAAGCTTAAAATTACAAACGTGTTGAATTGTAATAAAATAATTCCGGTGATGGTCCCTGCATTAGTATTGTTTCCATAATACAGAAGGCAATGAAATCGAATTTGTTCTCCACAACTAAATCGCCACCGCCAGCAATATATTGTTGGCCTTTCACTATCCAATAGAGTTTATATTCAATGTGAACGTGAATGACCAACAGGAGTATCGTTATAACAATTAAAGCCAATATACAAAACCATACAATAACAGCTAATGGTTCAAGGAACATATTATGATTGCTCAAATGTTTGGGATGGCGTAAAAAGAAAATATATTCTGAGTAAGATGTTGGTTATGTATGGAAATAAAAATGCTTTTATATAAAATAATTTCAAATCACTTACTTTTCTGTATGAATATTGGGTGAATATGTTAAAACTCTTAATCTTTCAGCAACAAAACGCAAAGGATATAGAGAAAGTTCTACTTTACTACTTTCAAGTAACTTTAAGCCTCATCCCAATTTCCCACTTCAAAAGATT
Source organism: Delia radicum (assembly GCA_021234595.1). Lineage (NCBI taxonomy): Eukaryota > Metazoa > Arthropoda > Insecta > Diptera > Anthomyiidae > Delia > Delia radicum. The sequence goes on along the minus strand of JAEKOY010000921.1, from coordinate 6,174 downwards.
CCGTTCGATGACTGAAATCTACCTTAAACTAAAACGAAATATTTTTATTCTTTTATTACGTTTAGGGAAATTTTAGTTACGTTATATTGTATAATGGTTCCATAAATTTCACTAATTGATACGTTTTTCTTTGCATTGTATCGGCTTCCAATGGTATTGTTGTCATTAAGATATTCCAAGTCCGTTAGATTTATATCTGGTGATTTGTTGGAAATCTAAATTATAATTAATACATTAATATAAGAAGTTTCCGAACAACTGGCATACCCTTGCTAACCAAGGAATTGTAAATAAATTCCTGGAAGTACACTTGTTTAGACGATTTCCCAAAAAAAACGCTGCCAGTATTTGTTTTACAAAAAAAAATACATTGGCAAAGAATTAACTGAGATCGCAATGCCAATGTCAGATGTTGCCAACGGCTCTTAAAAGTCTAAAGGAGGTTTCTAGTTCGATCCCGGTTGCAGACATACTTTTTTTTGTGTGTTTTTTATACTTTTTAATATTTTTTTATAACAATTATTTTTTTGTTTCTGGAAAAGACCACCGTTTTGTTTTGATTCCCAACGTTGGCAACTTGTTTTCAGCAAACCTTATGCCAGTGCTGAAATATTTGAGCAGCCAACTATTACCCAGCAGTTAGCATACATGTAAGTCTTAAGCTACCAAATATTATATGTCTCGTTAGCTCAGTGGTTAGATCTGTCGGCTCGAATGTCGGCAGGACAAAAAAAAATAAATTAATTATAAATTAATTTTTTAGTTTTATTTGAAAAAAATCTATTTTTGGAACACCATTTCATGGTTGTACAACATTTTGCCAGTGTTGAAAATTTTGTTTCTCAGTTGCTTTTCCGACACTTTATGAACAGATGGACCTTTTGTTTAATCATGTTGTAATTTTGGGAATGGAAAATCACTTGTTGCCAGCACTTGTACCACTTGCAACATGCACTGCCAACGGTGGTCCGTTTGTCTTTTTCTGACTGGGTCGGTTTGGTATTATGAAATTCTTTATGTGAAAAAAAGTTTTTTTTATCAGCAAGAAATCGCTAAAAATTATGAATATGCACCCATTCTAAAGTTATTGTTAAAAAAACATTCTATAAGACTTCAGAGAGCAAAAATTTTAGATTTATTACAATTTACTTAGTTTTCCCCCGGACACTTCCAAATTTGCCTACATTTCGAAGGATACTGTAATTAGGGTAAGCGGTTGTAGACACTCCAACATAGACATAATTTATGAGATAAGTCCTTTCTAATCTCTGTTTTAAATGGATTTAGTTTTTTTAGGGAATTTCCCATCGGATAACAAAAAACTAAAACTCAAACTAATTCTCGATAGTACGGCACTTATAACTACTCCAAATTTCATTACGACTAAGTCTCTGCTGTGATAGGATCAACCAGTAAGAAATGGCGGATTATTTTCAACAATTTTGTGATATATCCACTGCACAGTGGGGTGTATCACAAATATTTGTAAATAATTTCTAAGTAAACCGTTTTTTTACCATTGAAATCGTTGATGCAGAGTCCCATAGTATTATCAAGCTTTTTCTGGATTTATTGATTGGTTTTTTCAACCAAAAAAATAATGTTTAATGAGCACTCGAAATTCCCTTTTTCCAATTTAAAAAATTCACGAGGTTGTATGTTTTGAACAGCTGTTAACGCAAAGTAAATTACGGAATTTGCTCAATATTTGACGGTAGTCTACTAAACAGGTGGTACTGATGGAATCAGTGTTGCATTTCATAAACTACGAGGGAAGTTCGAAAAGTCACGGACTTATTGATCCGCCCTCGCATGTTAAGCTAAACGCATTCGTACTTTTAGGACTAAACAGCGTGCGAAGCATAGACCACGTTTTTCCAATAACAACATTCACATGATTGACCAACTAAGCGTGTTATTAATAATAATTCCAAGGTTTATGAGGTCTGCAACATCATTACTTATGATCTAAGTAATGATGTTGCAGAGTTTCAGAAGTCAAATTGCTGATGTAACTTTAAGAAAGTGGTGGATCTACAGTATTCGAATGGGGTAACAAACGAAGAACGTATAAGGTTTCCACTATCAACGGCACAACGTAAATCGTTCGTAACATTATAAATGCAGTAGTACAGCTGTGCTTGAGTCGAAAGCCTGATTGTTCATTGACCAATAGATTAAAGTATTCAAGTGCAAACTAATCTGCTTATGCATTATTCAGAATGTCTTTAGGCACAGTTTGCACACTAGAGAATGTGTCTTCAAAAAACATTTTATTTAAACCAAATGTGATGCGCCAAATTTGGAGCAGAGGTTAATTGGAAAGAAGAAATTTGGAGCAAATCGTTTATTATATTTTATTTATAGTATTTTTATTTTTATTTATTATCATCGTTTATAATTTACAACTTAAGACGCATTTTATTTTAAGCGTAAACAAGATATTGCATTGAAGTTTTGTTTTTTAACGAAATAAATTGTTAATATTACTACACTTTTTAAAGAAATCGACTTGAGTTATTTTTTTCCATTTCCAAAAACCGGACCATGTTAATACAAAAATGCAAAATTTGATTTTCAAAAGCGGGTTGCTTTTCTACTTGAAGATATGACCCACATGGGTAAATGTATTTATTATTGGAAATACAATAAGATTACAAAAATGTTTAATTTTTGAAATCAATTGAGAAATATAAATTTGGCTAGCTCTAATTTGGAGTCTAATTGATCAGTGCCAGATGAATCTAGTAGGCCGTTCCTTGAAACTTAAGCTTGAAATTACGTTGAACATGGCCTGTATGTTTCATGTAAATCCAATCAGCCAGTAAGAAAATGGCTGGATTATTTCCAAAATATTTGTGATATACCCCACTGTGCACTGATGATATGATATGATTTATTTTAATAATACATAATACTTAAAAATTATGGCTACAAAAATGTTTACAATGATTAAATCATTGGAAGACATAACATTTTATGTTGGGTATCTAATGGCATAATAATAAATTAGCATTCTATTAAAAAAAAAAGCAATTCTTACAAATAATTATTTTCCGTTAATTTTTATTTTTTTTTTGTTTTCTCTAAAAATTATTGAAATTCAGATAGGATAAGTTCTCTATATTTTTAACAACTTTATACAAATTGGTACCCAGAAATAAGGAACATTTGCCAATTAAATGATCTGTGTTTCCAGTTCATTACAATTGCCCAAAGTACACAAACTTACACCACTTCCATAGGAAGAGCGTGACCTAAACTCACTAACAAGGAGAAAAGTCGCATAAAATCTGAATAATGACGAATGCAAAAAATGGTCAGACACTCCTTGATTAAATTTAATAGGCCATAAAACATATATATTTTACCGTAATCCAACTATATTTCTTTATCCAAACTTTAGTTTATGTCTCTTAAACATATTTTTTTAAATAACAAAAATATTTGAAATTTATCTGCCATGTTTCGTATACCAGTTCAAGTGTCTCTAGGATCTATTTCATTTGGTACACAATTTATATAAAATTTCTTTTTGCGATGAATTTGGATATGTAAGTTAAGCTATGTACAGACGGTTGACAGATCTTACAATATTGTCAGAAAAATGTTCAGAAAATGTTTAATAACGGTGTGAACTTACACTTTTGTCTTGCAACATTTTCAGAAAAAGCATGTCTGTACATTGTAAGACAATAATATTGTCAAACATCTGACATTCCTGTGAAACACCCTACGTTGCCATTGTCAGATAATTGCAAGATATTGTAACCAATTTTTATTGGCAGATGTGTTAAAGTAATGCATCTGACAATGGCAGTATTGTCACAGAAATGTTTCTATTGCGGCACTGTAAATAATGAAAAAAAAAAAACAGAAGTTCATATTAATAATATTAAAAATCAAAAGTGAAACAAAATAGGAAATCAAATTAAATAAAAAAAATGGCTGGCGACATTTCCATTAATGAAACCTGCGTCTCAGATTACATCTATGAGCCAACTGACTTGATGTTTAGTACCCAGTCGCCGAGAGGCTCCCAGTCGCCAACAGGCTCTAAATCCGGGAAAACCCAACACCCAAACAAAGATCCACCGCAAAAATGTGGAATCCGTGTGGTCACACAAAAGTATTATCAAACTTATCGAGGAAGTTGAGGTACGGCGAAGTTTATGGGATGCTGGCTGCGCTGAGTATATACTTCCCCAAGGTATTTTATGGCAACAGGTCGCAGATGCCATCCAGATAAGTGTGAACGATTGCAAAGGAAAATGTGCAAATCTCCGCACCTCTTTCAACTGCAATTGCAAAAATAGTTCGTCTTCATCCTCGCTACTTTCTAATACATATGCAGCTAAAATCGTTTCAATTGCTTTTTTGTTCTATGAAAATTAATATTATTACTTTTTAAATTTAATTCAACACACAATTGACAAATAATAATTTCTTTCAAATGCTTTGACAGTTCTGGCAATGTCTAACAACAGATCTGGCAATTTTTGCCATACAAGAATCTGACAACCGTGTGAAAACGACAATTTTCGTTGACAGATAAATTTATTGTTTGACAATTGTCTGACAATGAAATTGAAAGGTTTTCTTACAATCGTCTGAACTGACAATTTACCTTTTGCTAAACATGTTTCATTGTCAGCACAGTGCCAGATCTTACAACCATCTGTACATAGCTTTAGACAATTTAAAAAAGTTAGACAATTTTACAAATATTACAATTATTACGTACGTTATTTGTACCACATGTTACACATCATTTTTAATGGAAATTTTATAAGTAAATTTCAGATTTTAATAAAAATTTATTTAACTTTAATAAAACACTATATTGTGAAATCTCTTCAAAATAATAACTTCATGATTTCAATGATTTAAAAACTATGATTTCGTTCCTTTAAAAAGAGATATAAATTATCAAAAGCGGTTTGTACGGTTATAAAATAGCGAGTATTTTGCCCTACACGGGGCTATTTGATTTAGACATTTCGTGTATAGTATTATATTATATATGGTTGGAAAGCTTTTATAGTATAGTATTATATATGGTTGGAAAGCTTTTTGGAATACACTTAATTAAATTGGATTTCTAATATATAGTTACATATAAAAAAACAAACAAAAAAAATTATAAAAACACACGACTTTCACAAAATTTTGTATATGTATTTTTGGAGCATGCCTCAAAACTGAAATATTAGAAATTATTTTTACATAGTAGTAATGTTATTTGAAGTTTGCGGCTACACTACAACTTAATACAGAATAATATAGGTGGCGCAAAAATAACCTTCCGATGTTTTTTTTTTTATTATGTATTTATTATGTATAGCATTTTCTGATAGGAGGATTACTTTTGCGCCACCTTATATATTTGAGTTTGGACCTGACCCGACTATACCTCCTAGTAAAAATCTACCAAAATTGGTGTTTTTTCGAATACCATACTTTATACTGGCTATGGGCATTTCGAATACTTTTCATTATATACAAAACAGACTATAAAAATTAATGAAAAATCATAAAACAGTCATTCGATGTGGTTTGTTTTTTAAATGAGCTACAAGGTTAGTAATATATTAATTTTGTTCCACAAATGACTGACATTTACATTAAAAATAAAAGAAACTGTACATATTTTTAAAGCAGAAGTTCCCAGTGTGTATCAACTGATATTCAGTAAGGGATACTTTACCTGAGACTCAGTTGAAAAATACGTTACTGGCAACTGAGTACTTTTTTGGGTGTAGTCTCAATATTTCATTAGAGTTGCCAAACTTTAGAAACATTTTATATTATTAATTAAATTATATTAAAGTTGATTAGGTAAACTAATATTTTAAATAAAGTGATTCTTTTTTTTGGATGCGGAACTAACATTCGATGTTAGCAAATATTTTATTCAATTTTGAACAAAATCTCCGATTGTTGCTATTAAAAGTAATGCAAAAATAATATGTTTCACATATTGATTAAAAAAAACAATATTTTGAATACTGTGACTGTATTTTGAATAATTTTATATATTTCTGTTCCAAATATAGTTTAGTTATTTGGATGATAAATTTTTAATTTTTTTTTTAAATTAAAATTATATTGAATAATGATTTAAATGTTGATGCTTGCAATTGAATGTCAAAAAAATTATATTCTGTGTGTACT
>JAEKOY010000920.1:0-16490 GCA_021234595.1 Delia radicum | reverse complement strand
CACTACTCGTTCACGTCTTAAAGGACTGGCATATTTTGCAAGCTGCGATTTGACGTGGACTCCACAAATTCTCGATCGAATTCATATCCGGAGATTGTGGAGGCCACGTCATGACACCAACTTTTTGCTTTCTGAGCCAGTCTTTCACTACATGTGCAGTATGTTTTGGGTCCTTGTCTTGCTGAACAATTACTTTTTGAGCAGCAAGATGGACAAATATTGTTCCTTGCGAATAATTCCATCGATGCTCACAACCTGTCCCACTAAACATGTTGCTATATTTACCTTAAATTTAGTAGAATGTATATATCAGTATAGTTTTCTAAAATCACAAGAAGTTTTTGATAAAAAATTTAGAAAGTGCTGATTTTAATTCGAATTTAGAAAAATTTTAAAAAAACTTTAATAATTTCACACTTTTTTATGATATTTTTTTTTGTCTAATAATATTTATTAATTTTTTTTTGCAAATTTTAGCAGATTAATCGTTACTTTCAATTAATCAAAATTTAGCTCAAATATAACTAAAAATTCGTAGATTCAGCAGATTTATTTTACTATTCTTATCTTACTAATATTTAGTAAAAATGCTGCTAATTTTAGCAGTTTTTTGCAACTCTTTGTTAACTAGTTTTTAGTAGTTTTACAAAAAATTTTATTAATTTTTATTTTTTTTTCAGTGTAATATTAATAATAGACATATTGGATATAAAAACAAAAGTATTTGGAAGACGTATCCTTAAAATATATTTGCAATTACACTCCCCAATTTTATTGCAAATGGGTTTAATGGAAGAAATTGTTTTTTGTTTAACGTTGGACATTTCAAAAAAAGCGTTAAAAATTCCCAAAATTCCAAATATTGTAAAATTCACTTTTTCGTTTCATTTATAGATTTAGTGTACGCAAAATGTTTTAGATATGGAATTCTGATATTATCGGATATCACTAACCTACCATAGCCTGGAATCAAAAATTTACCCACAAATTTATAAAAATTATTAAATTAATTTTAAAGATCTTTTAAAATGCCTAATTTGGAGAAAAAAAAATAGAGTATATTATACCCACCAAAATTTTTTGCCTTCTAATTTGGCATTTTCATCGATTAATTTAACATTGGCTTGCCATAGGAGGTAATCATTCCAAATATGATTCTTTGGAAGCTTTTCTTGGAAGTTATTTAGTCATAAAATATTCCTAGGAAGTGGTTTTGCAGCATGAAAATAATGACAAGCCAATGTTAAAATCATCGATGAAAATGCTCCATTAGAATCATTCCTTGTCAGAACTGTTTTTGCTGGGGTAATTTTATCTGTACTTTTATTTGAAAACTTTAACCGCTAGTGGCCTGGGGACAGAAAATGCCCATAAAACGTATTATTATTATTATGAATACACATGAGTAAGTGTGTAAAGCTTTAAATAGATAAAAATAGTTATTTCATGCAACTTGATCCATATAGTATTAATGTTTTCGCCAGTAGCAAATTTACAGAATGACTTCTTGCAGATTTTGACTAAATTTGGATATGTGGTAAAGGATTCTAAACTAACGACCACGCTTAATTCTTTATCGTACCAGTCTTACTTATAATGCTCAAAAGCTAGTATCAAAAGTGGCTCCAGTTTTCTTTTTGTATTCTGCACTTACATATATTCGAAAGAAGTTATACAAAAATTTGTTTTTTAAAGATCTAACGATTTTTAAAGAAAATTGTAAGGATTATATGTTTATTTGTTTTTTTGGAACCATCAGCTTTTTAACCATTAAAAGTAAGATTGGCACGTTAAAAATTGCGCCCGTTAGTTAGTTTAATATATTTCATCACATATCCCAATTAATGATAATCGGAAAGAAATTATTCTGTAAATAGCCTAGTCGATCTTTTTTTTTTTGGTTATGAAGTTACAAGTGGACATTTTTATCAAGTGGACATTTTTGTGATCAATATAAAGACGTTACAATGTTGTAGTCATTATTTTTTATTTATTTATTTATTTATTTATTATCGTATTAACTTAAAATTAAAATTATAAGCTAATAAGGAGAAAGAGCAATAGCATCAAGGCCTTCAGCTCGACAAAAAAATATGCAAAGAATACATAATGTTTTCCAAAATCAAAAATAGATTTCAATAATAATAATATTCGCAACAATAACAATAATGGTTGTTTTAACAACGGAAAAGTAGTATAGTTTAGCACCTAAATAATACTTCATGTATTTAACAATATAATAACTTACATATAAATTGACAAAATACGTCTTTGGGAAAATAAACTTTTCAAAATATAATTTTTAAATTGTGAAAGGCGTGGTAGAGAAGAATGAGTGTAATTTCTAAAAATCATAACTACATTGTAAATTTTCAATTTTCTGAATCAGACTGCGCAGTTTCTGGTATTGAACCTTCGTCAGTGACCCTGTTTTTTTGAATAATGTAATATTTGTTATGTTTTTATTTGTTTTTATTTGTACACGTTAGACAGAGCGCTTTAGCCCACTGATCTATCTTCAGGTCGAGTTTTGTTGTGATTAAAACTAGTTTTATTCAATACACGGTGTTTCTGTTCTTGCATACATAATCTCAGAAGTACAACTCCAACAACACAACAGTTCTATTTTTAGAAACTTACATCGCTCTAATGTCCACTGTTTTCCCATATGTTGTAAGTGATGCCAAATTAAGTTGTAAATGTAAATATTTTTAGAAAAAGAATAATTTTTCTCATGTTATCTAATGAAGGGTTGGCTAGATATGTTTTGGGAGTTATGAAAATTTGCTGACGGTGGTTTGTAAAGAGAGGACATTCAAGTAGGATATGGTTCAAGCTATTTGAATATGGAACGTCACAAACACAAACATTCTGTATGGGAAGATTCATTAAATGCCCGTGTGATAATTGTGTGTGGCCCAGACGGAACCGAATTATCTTTCCTACATCAGCTTTTAAAGTTGGTCTGAATAGTTCCTAAGGTAGTCGAAAATTGTATTATTATTGCTCACTGGTCTGTACCAGTCCGATGGTGAAACGTTTGCATTTCTGGTGGATTTTTATGAATTTATGAATATCCTGTGTGTTGTAGTTTGGTGTTGTTATTAAAGGGCTGATTAGGGCGCCCTTCGCAGTTGAATCTGCCAAGTCGTTCAAATCAATTGATCAATTATAGAGTGGATGCATATTTATCGTATGCTTTCTCAAAATCCAGTGATATAATAGTTAGATGTTTTCTAAGCGAGAGGCTATCTCGCGTACGTAGAGTAGAGCATCGGTTGTAGACTTTCCTTTTCTGAGCCCAAAAACCACCATAGCCTATTTGATATTATCTTGTCGAGTCCTGTAGCAATACATTGGTTTGCTCCATTAATGGAGACATAATAAATTAACAAATTACGGGTTGTTGTGTGATTGTACAATAAGAGATAGAAACATATGCAGAAGACAATAAATGATATATAATATGGATATGGTTATGGTTATAGAGCAATTCCATATGAAAACGATCAAAATTGGCAAATTTTTGGACGACCACTCTCCGATTTTAAAATAAATAGTCTCAATCGATTGCCCAGCAAAAAATAATGTACCTACATATTTTTTTTTTTTATAGTGACTGGTTTAGTGGTGGTGTGTACCACTGTCATGTGACAAAATTGAAGAATTCTTCATAAGGGACCTCATTGAAAGTTGTTTTAAAAAAAAACTACTAAAGCGATCGCAACGAGTGATAGCTCGTTGGAAAGGTATTGAATCAGGCTTTAATTGAAAAAATAAAATTTTCCTAATTTTTCTCAGAAATTTACCTTTTTTCCCATGAAAATTAAATTTTCCCATGAAAATTAAATTTTCCGATTTTCCACAGAAGCTCCTAAATTTTCCGGCTAATTTTATTTTTTTTGGATTTCTCATAATTTTTGCTTTAAGAATCAGCAATAAAAAATGGGCCCCGACTCCTTGTTTGGACAGGAGAAGAGCATTTAAGAGACCACCTTGTTCTCATTGTTTTTATATTTTTTATAATTGAATTATTTTAATTATTTAACAAGAAAAAATTAGGAAAATTTTATTTTTCAATTAAAGCCTAATTCAATACCTTTCCAACGAGCTGTCACTCGTTGCGATCGCTTTAGTAGTTTTTAAACAACTTTCAATGAGGTCCCTTATGAAGAATTCTTCAATTTTGTCACATGACAGTGGTGCACACCACCACTAAACCAGTCACTATAAAAAATAAAAAAAATATGTAGGTACATTATTTTTTGCTGGGCAATCGATTGAGACTATTTATTTTAAAATCGGAGAGGGGTCGTCCAAAAGGTGATCGCTTTCATATGGAATTGCTCTATATAAGTGTATACATTTAAAATCTCTTTTTTAATGAGAAGTATTGTATGGTGTTATAACGTAAAAAAATTGCAAATGATCAGCAATATTTTTTAATTTGTCTCTGGTTCTGTTTGAAATTCCTCTTGGTAGTATGAGAATATCTTGTTTCCTTGTCTTTTTGTTTGATAATGGTAGATTTTGATCCATTTAATGATCTTCATTTAAATAATTTAAAAACTACCAAATAATTAACATCTTGACTTTATCATAAAGAATTAATTAAAATGAATTAAATTAAATTAGAAAATTGTTATCCAGAGTGGACAAATAATTATTTGATAAAAATCTATTTTTTGTCTTTGCGATGGAACCTTTTGTAAAACTTATTTAAAAACATAAAAAAACCTAAGGTTTAATATTTTTTATTTTATGTTGATAAGAAAATGCAAAGATGTATTTCACTGCTAAAAATTAGTTTATCGAATTTTTCATATTTGTTTCAAGATATACTTTTCAGGTGTGCCTCAATTGAAACGTGTGCAATATTCAAAAAAAAAATTAGGTAAAAAAATTTAATTTTGGCTTCAAAAATCTAGTTGAGTTTTTAATTCTATTGTTTCGGATCGCAAAAATTAGCAAAACCAAAAATATCGAAGCCAAATTTTGAAAGCTAGTTTATTAATAATAATAATTAATTAGTAAATTAATTAATTAAAACCTTTTACTTAATTTAAATATATTATTTTAATTTACCTATAGAGTTTTTACCGACCTCTTTCTTCAAATCTTTAGAAAAAAATACGGGAAACATTAAAAAGATCTTACGTTCCAAGGCACAATCGCAGGCCACTTTTTCCGATCTGTAGTTAAACTACTTCTCCAATATTTTTTTCTCATTGTCATTATCTTATTAAGACACTACTCGTCAAATTAATTATTAAAAAATATTTTAAAATTTGCAATGAATTCAAAATTGTTAAATGAGCATTTTTATTATTTCTTAATATTTTTTTTTAACCTCATCAAAACTTAAAAATATTTTAAAAATAATTTATATCTCAGTGATACGAAATCAAATAATAAAAATATTTTAAAAATCATTATTTTATCTTTTTTATTATATATTTGTGTAGCATATTTTCTTGTTATCATAAAAATATATCAATATTTTTAACTTAAGTTCGTTTAAGTTTGTTGTACTGCATAAGTAACTTTGGTGCAATGGTAGCGCGGTCTACTTAATACAACAGATCGTAACTCATATTCGTGTGTTCAATACTCGCTGGCACCAAAAGATTTTTTTTTTAATATTTAAAGAAACATCCCTAAAGTATGCTGCACATTTTTATTAAATAAAAATGTTAATATATATTTGAAAAAGACCTTCCATGAACTATTGAAAAATAGCATCCATGCACTGTTTAAAATGCTATTAAAGAAGTTATATATTCACTCCATCCGCCCAATGACACGACAATGTTAAAAATCATTAATGATTCACCTAAATTTGCACCACATCCGACTCAGTAGATATGGTGTTTTTACTACTTCTCCTCAGCTCTTATTTTGCTGGGTAATATTGTGAAAATGGCAATCCATATCTCCAAATTAAGCATTTTAATTAAAAAAATTAATCAAGTTTTTGCACTTTCATCAAATTTGTGTGTTATTATTTATTAAAGTGGTTTAATGGTAATAAAAAAAGTTGGCATTCCATATTTTAATAATTTGAGTATATTAAAGGAATAACTGAAATGAAAAACAAAATGTTTCTAAATTCGGATTTTTGTAAATTTTTAGTAAAAACACACATTTTTTTTTGCAAAAATTGTGCATTTTCGGACGAAATTTGGCACGGGTTGATCGTTTTCCGAAAAAAATAAAAATTTGAATTCTTCGATTTGGAACCCTTTGTTTTATAACTGCGGTTGTAATGAATGGACCTCCTAGTGTATGAACGACATTCTATTATACACTATGTTGCTGACATAATTGTTTTATTTCCAGTTAACGGCTTATGACTTACATCGGATATAACAATTTTTTCCCAAACATATCTAATTAAATTTAGTATTTGCAATGTCGATTTCAGACATCGTAGAGTGGTTTAAGGTCCAACTATATTTATCGAAGTGAATTAAGGGACTAAGCGATTGCATGAAAATACATTGAAGCACCCATATTTAGCTTAAGGCAACCTTCGTAAAGTTCCATCTCTATTAATTTGAATAATTTTTAATCGAAACTACCCTGCTAAACCAAAGTAAAAACATTTCAAACAAGCAAATGAAATTTGACAAATAACAAATAAAAAAATAAAATAATTAATAAATACAATAAACCATATACATTATTAATAAAAAAAATATAGAACCATAAGAAAAATTAACATAAATTTTTAACCAAATTTATAAACGCTAAGTCAATTATGGTTGAAGCTTTAGTTAAATTTCGTCAAATTCCTTTAAAAAACTTAAAAAATATTTTTTTAAGAAAAATCAAAAAAAATGCAAATATTTGAGTCTTGACTGAAAACGAGTAGCTGTGTATTTTCTGAGCTGAAGGAAATGCTAGCCATCGCCAAATTAAAAGACGGATAATTTTTCGGAAAAATACTTACAAGTTCCAAACTACTACGTTATGTTAATATATTAATATCATTGGAAGTTAATTCTTACATTTTTCCTTCAACTCCATTCATTTTATGCTGCAGTAAGTGAGTTCAAACTACTAGTGAGTTATGAAAAAGGACTCAATGATTTTTAACAAATAGTAAGTACTAACCTAGTTACAATGACAAACCTGTATTAAAATAATTTAGATTTGTTCTATGACAATATTTTAAGCATAACAGAATTTCAGATAGTTTATTATTGAAATGTAAACCCTTTAACGTCCGAACTAAACATTTTCCATTATTTTTTCTATGACAAAACCCATGAGAACATAAAATAAATATGTAAAATATACATAAATATGGAAATGTAGATGAATATATGGGATTTATGAGTGGCCATAGTTGGGAAGGGCAACAGCGGTGATTACAACACCCACCTCCTACGTTCGTTTTGTTACATTTTGTGAGTAGATTTGATTTGTATTTGTTTTAAGTTTAATTGGAACGGTCCTTGAGGGCTAAGGTGAAGAAATGGATTCACCTTAATGCTAACGGTCTCCTGTAGATAACATGCTAAATAATTTTTGTTGAAATTAATCCAATTTATATGAGGAAACTGTACTCCTACCATAAATTAGATAACTTGGGCAACCCCTGTATATATTGCAGCCAAATTTAGGTGACATACAACAAGTATATCCTTTATTTATGAGCCAAATTTCAGCTCTTTAAATTAATAAACAAATAGGTCATAGAGTTATGACTATTTGGCTGTATTTTGGTTGAATTTTTAATTGTGCACTAATAGAAAAATTTTAGTAATTTTTTTTTGCTAAATCTACAAGAAATTACTTCAAAATTTGTGGGCGTTGTGGTGTAATGGGTTAGCGCGTTGGACTTTTACACAGAAGGTGCCGGGTTCGATCCCCGGTGCCGGCAACATCAAACTAATATGTATGAGTTTTTTTCTATCCCTCATACGTATCGCAATGTCCACCTTCGGTGTTCCCATAGCAATAAACCCCACCGAAGTAAAATTAATGAATCAGGGCTATGAACCATAAAGCTTCAATAAGTTCGCCAACTCTCCATCAGGTGGCGAGCAACAACTGTTCTAAGACTTATCATCTCGCGCAATTACAGTGTTGCCGTGTCTGAAGCCTTCATCTTTCCCCCACCTTTCATCTCTATACTATCCCTTTCCAAAGAAAGCAACACACTAAATATAGGAAGTATTTCCTGAGTGTTGCCTCTCTTTTAAAAAAAAAAAAAATGACGTTGCTAAAATTAGCAGATTTTTTTTTTTTGTAAATATTAGTATGATAACAATGTAAAAAATAATTCTGTTAAATCTACAAAAATTTAGTAACATTTGAACAACATTTTAGTTAATTGAAAGTAATAAATTAATCTGCTAAAATCAATAAAAAAAAAAAATTATCAATATAGTAGACAAAAAACACCCGGAAAAACTTTGAAACTTTAATGTTTTTTTTTAGATTTTTCTTATTGCGAATAATGCTTTGCTCTTTTGAAATCAATAGTCTACAATTTTTTAGCAAATATTTCTGTTGCTTTTAAGTAAAATTGACTGTTATTTGCATTCAACTTATCTTTAGTTTAATACAGCAAACATTTTTTTGATTTTAATTTTTTTTTTTGCTGCATTCTGTCTACAAGTATTTAGCAAACATTTTTGCTGATTTTAGCAGATTATAATGCAATTTTCAATTAGATAAAATTTAAATCAGATATAACAATTTTGTAAATTTAGAAGTTTTAGTTTTGCTCTTCTTATTTGACTAATATTTGGCAAAAACAACTCTGGCAGTTTTTTTCTGCTACGCAATTTTCACCAAATTTGTACACTCAAATTCAAAAGTAGTAAAGTCAGCAATAAATTTAGCTTAGTCAGCAAAATTTTAGTCAGGAGGGTGCCTGCAAAAAAATTGCTAATGTCAGCAAAATCAGCTCGCTGGTTTTCCAGCAACAAAATTAGTAGATTCAACAAAAGTTTTGCTAACACTTAGTAGATTAGAAATTAAAAAATCTCTTGCTAAAAATTAATAAAATGTTTGCTGAATATTAGTAGACTGAAAAAAAACTCAAACAATTTGTAGAAAAATTATACTTTAGTTAATGTATTTGCTGAAAATCATAAAACATATTTTGTAATTCTGTTTAAAATAATTTACAATACGTTACAAAATATAAAAATTTTCATATTCCCAAATTGACGATATGAATTAAATGTACTATCTGAAAACAATAGAAATAATTATATATAAACATAACCGAACTTGAACTACTTACATCAATTATTGTCTAAATGATGTTATCTTTTAAAGGAACGCAAATGCCGCAGAGAATTATAGAAACGTAACGAAAAAATAACAAAATATAACACATGCAACCCTTTTTGCAATAAGAAAAATCTATCTAAGATGCATGTCTTTGTCTTGCGCTTTAGTCTGTCTACCAATTGCGTATTTGTTTGCAAATTTGACCACACAGATTATTAATATATATAAACATTAGTTTACAAATACACATTTAATCTTTAAATTAATTAAATTTAAATATTTTTTTTTGTCTTTAATTTAATTCGTAGACAATTACTTCACAAGCCGGTGACGACGCTAAATTTAAGTGGTTTTAATCCACAATTTTGTTTTATGTATGAAAAACAGATATAAAAATCTTCCATGGTTGATTTTTTATATTATGTCTTACTAGAGCTGTACTTTTTAGTATAATTTTTCCTCGTCACTACTACATCGTGAACATGCCGCGGCATCTAATTCATTCTGCGTATATCTTTCAGCCTGGTTGTCGTTCACACTACTGATGTGCTAATCAACACAATTTTTTTTAGCAAAATAAATTAGTAAAACATTAGTAACTCTTAGTAAGACATTAGTTCAAAACAGTTAATTGCTGAATAAGTTTAACTAAAATTTTAGTTTAAAACATAATTTTTAGCAAAAAATTTGCTGAAAAAAGAGTATAACCTGATTTACAAGAAGTTTTACTAACTTTTCTACTAACTTATTTTTTGAGTGTATGTCCTTTTACTGCTATTGTTAAAGATTTATTTCTATGAGTGTAGTCTCGAGTCACGCTGTTAATACACAATGTGTAAAATTTGGCTTTTTTCAGAACGTATAATTTCCTCCCTTTTAAGTCGATTTCAGTCATTTTGATCGAAAAAAGGCTAGTCCAGTTGAAGTGCAATAACACATCGTTATACAGAGACACACCATTAAGGAAAACAACATTTGTAATATAACTCAATACATGATCTTAAAAATATGGTCACCCTAACACACATATTTTCATTAATACATCTCTATTCTAATGCAATAATGAGTGAGTTCAAATACCACATTCATGTCACCATAATTTTAATTGTCACTTCAAAAATTCTTGCAACAAAAAAAAAAAAAAAAACGAAAAAGATTTTCATCCAAACATCTTAGGGTCCAAACTAAACCAAAGTATTAATAAAATACAACAACTACAAGTATTACTTTAACTAACAATATAAAAAAAGAAATATCCTACATACGAACAACATTTCTTTGCATACACCTCACACAACACTCACTCTGTATGAACAGCACATTAACAACACCAAACGAATCCTACAAAAACAACGGAAACATAAGTGCGAAGTTAACTTTATTGTAACACAAACACCATATTTTCTCATTACGAAGTGGACATGATGCATGTGAATTGGAATGAATGCCAGTACACGCAAAGATTCGAACGCGAAAGAAAAAAAAAACCAAAAAAAAAAAAAAAATAACAACCCATTATAAAATCCTTCTTTTGAGTCAAGTAACAAACACAGATTGAATTTAGGTATTTTTTATGTCTGGTGTTTTTTACCGCATGGAAAAAGTTAAAAATCGAAATAATTAAATCCGTCAAGTGTTGGCGGGTGGAAAAAAAATATATTTATAAAAATAACCATTGCAAAATGATTTACACTGGAGAACCATTTGACGGGTTTGAGGTGAATAATTAATAATATAATAATATTAATAATAAAAATATACACACAGAATAAAATTTAGCTATTTGCCAACGCCTCAAACTCGGCCATTACGAATTTCAGTCGGATGGTAAAACTGAGCATTAGATTTCACAACAAAGTTCGGTTAATTCAACTGAATTTTAGTTGTCAGGGCCATAATATTTAGAAATCTAATATAAATATCATTGTACTAACTGAAATTATAATTTGTTACCATTAATATACACTTTTAAATCGGTTGGCACTTTTTTCTCTGTATGTAATAATAATTTTAAAATTTATTACACATTGCCCCTCTTTAGAATTAAAAACGAAATTCTGCATTTTTATTGACAATTTTAGGAGCGAATTCACATTTTCTAATACTCCGTAATACCAACAATAATCAAAATTAGATATATGCATATCGGCAATTCCACTGCAGACCGTGCAAATTTTTTTCTCAATTAAATGTATGATTCAGAAACTATATTACGCTTTTTTTTTTCCAAATTTCGAAAATTCCACGGTTTTTTTTTAACTGCGAAATATGCAATAAGTATGTAAGTCTGAATACTCGTATGTTCATTAATATTTATTTATCCAATTGTATTGGAATGGTACACTCCTCTACTTTTTTATTGCTGAATAACATTTTTTTTTCAGCGTCAAATAGAAATGCATTTTTTATGAAATTTCTTGTTTAAATGTACACTCAGGGAACTTCTGCTTTAAAAATATGTAGTTGTTTGGGTTGTAATACAGTTTCATTATTTTTAATGTAAATGTAAGTCATTTGTAGAACAAATAAAATTTTTAACTAACCTTGTAGTTCATTTAAAAAAAAAACTCACATCAAATGACTGTTTTATGATTTTACATTCATTTTTACAGTTGTTTTTTGTTATTTAAAAAAAATAAAAATAAATAAATATTTGTTTATTTTTTACTACCATGTGGTTCATTTTTACTACAATTGTTAGTCATTTTTTGAACATTAAAAAACAAATGACAATGTTAGTTGAATTTAATGAAATGTAAGTCGTCCTTTTTTTAAATGAAATTTCATTTGTTTTTGACTACAATTGCTGTCGTCTTTACCAACATATTGCTGTCGTCTTTACCAACAATTCTGTGGTATACCTTTGGGGTATGTTAGGGAGAAGCTCGGGTCGTGGAGGGAGTCAGAATTCTCTCTCTATTGGGAAAACTCTCTTGGCCAACGACAGGCTAAGAGATTGATTTCTTTTTCCAGTGCAGGATCGAGGAGACTCTTGTCCTCGGGAGGGGTGACTTGAGAACCCTGGTGTCTTACCTGACTGGACACTGCAATCTCAGATTACCACCTGCTCAAAAGGGGTCTTTCGGACACGGATGAGTGTAGGTTTGCGAACTGGTAGCTGAGACTTCAGAGCATGTTCTTTGCGAATGTCCGAGGCTATGTGAAAGGCGTGCCAAGTTCTTGGCAATCGCTTGTTCTCCCCTTCGGACATTATGAAGATTTTGCCTAATAGGAATTATGGGCTTTATAGGTAGCTTGAATCTTAGGGTAACTTTAGGCACACAAAAGACCTAAGTTGGTCGCGGTGCATAGTGGCCATATAATCTAATCTAATCTACCAACATAATTCCTAAGTGTACTTTTAACAAATTTTGTTACTCTCAATTTGAAAAAAGATGAATATTTTCAAAATATGGGGTTTTTACTGAACAAAAAAAGACTTTCGTTTTTTTAAGGGTAACGGCTTTTATTTATTAGTAATGAATTATTTAAAAAAACTTAAAATCATTTTTGGATAGAAAAAACTTAAAATTTATTTTATTATTTTTTTATTGTTCTTTGTTTACATTTTCGTATTATTTTTAGGGTTGCCAATACTAAATTATATGAATGCCTGCCAAAAAGGGTTGCAATTTCTAAATTTTTCCACAAAGATGGTAACTCTAAAATGTAAATAATTGGGCAGTTTCACAAAAACATAGGGATTTATAAAACTTCTAATAATTTCCATTTTCTTACGCTTTCAACGCCATGTTTCCTTATATAAAACATCTTATATTATATAGCAAATGTGCGCTTTGAGATTAAAATTTTCTTTTTTAAAACAGAATATTTAATTAGATTATTTTATATTCCACATACAGGAAAAATTTTAAAAATAAATTTAATATAAAAAAATAACAAGTTGAAGTCTTTCCTATGTAAAGTGTTAGCAGTCTTTTTTTTGCTGCAAAAATCATTAAAATAGTTAACCTCGGAACAAAAAGCGAATTTGCAGCTGTTTTGGGTGAAAATAAAAAATTTTGCAAATATGCATTCTTTTTGAGAGTAGCCAAGTTTTAGATAATTTAAATTTAAAAATAAATTGAATGAAAAATGTAATTCTTTTTGATGCAATATAAAAGCACAGGAGTTTACAATTTCAATACATTTTAAATGGCAAGTATCCGATATATATACTAAAGAAGGAAACTGGATGTGGTGAAACTTTAGCACTTAATGCAAAAATTTTATTAAAAAAAAAAAAATTAGGTTTTTCGAATTTCTCAAAAATAAAACCACCACTGTCTAACTGGCTCCGTTGATTTCTGCGTGCGAAATATAATTTAAACCGGAAGACCCAAGTCAGATTTTGGCCGAATCTATCATGGAATGTTATAGATCGGTTTTCAAAGTGTCCATGCCAAATCGGACACTTTAGAAACTCTTAGTTATAGACTTAGAAACTTTTTTTAGATCTCTTAGTATCCATCGAAAACTCTTCCTGGTAAATTTTGCGATTTCATTGATAACCCGTTCGAAAGGTATCGAATTTTCAAAAAAATTAGCTTATATCCCATTTTTTTAATCATAACTTCTACTTCTTCAAAATTGTACAAATTCAAAAACATCAAATAGTACAATCATTTATAAAATTGAAATTTAAATTATAAAACTTAAAAATCGCATATTAGAGAACTTTAAGGAATTTTTTACTTTTACTTTTTTTAAAGTTTATAAAAAAAAAAATAAAAATAAAAATTAAAATTACAAAAAAATATTTGCATTTGACAAGTTTTGAAGAAGTTATGAGTAAAAAAACGGTAAAAGCTCGATTTTTTGAAAATTCGAGATCTCTTAAAGGGGTAACTAAAATTTACCACAAAAGAATTTTTGGATGGGTAAGAACCAATCTAAAAAAATTGAGAAAATCCCAAAATTAATGTTATATTATATATTAATTAAGTGCCAGATTTACCATGTAATGTCACACATATTAAACTTCGTTGTGAAAATATGATTTTGGGATACCATCACTATATTTAATTTTATACAAAAAAATGGCGTAATTATTTTTTTAAAATTTCAACTCCTCCACATGCAGTTTGGTGACCAAAAAATCTGATTTATCCTTTTACTGCATACCAAAAAGGGATGTATTTACATGAAATTTAAACTCTAAAGTCGATTCTACGCCAAAAATATTTTAAAAAACAAACTTTTTCTCAGTTTCCCAGTGCACCGTTTTGACAATATAGTTTTAAGAAAACTGTTTATTTTCGAAAACTTTTAAAAATAATAAATTTTTAATCTAACAAAATGAAAACGTATTTATGACTAAAAAATTGGTACAAAAATTTTCAATATTTTTAAGGTAAAAATTTTGTAAAAAAAAAAACTTAAAAGTATTTTTTTTTTATTCACACAATGAAACATTATTTTGAGCTAAGAAAAATGCTACAAAATGTTCGATATATTGCGTCCCGTAAAAAGGTTGTTTATCAATAAAATATTACATTTAGTAAGACTTTTCACTGGGCTACAATAAACCTATTATGACCCATTTTTCTCAGATAAGCTTTTGTTGAAAAATAAGGCATTTTTGCGACCATGGTATTCCCTAAATGGTGCATTTTAAAAACGGAATATAATTTTTAAAATAATTTATAGTGGAAAGTTGAAAACAAATTTCTAAGTTTGCTCTGTAGGAAAAAGGATCCTAAATCAACAAATTCGGCAGCCGAGCGAATATGGAAGGAGTTGAAATTTTAATAAATAATAACACCATTTTTTCTTTAGTGATGCAAAAAACATTTAAAAAGTGATAATATTATAAAAACAAGAAATTTTTATATTTTACTAAAAAAGGAGAGACCCCTAATGTCAAACAATTGGAGCTTGACCTCTTAACTTAAGGTTGTTCATGAATTAAAATCTAGGTGAATAACTCTACTTTCAAAAGTCGAGTGCTGCAAATGTGGAGGTAATAATGGTTGGACCACTGTGAATGCCGGGAGTAGTAGTCGGGGGTTTTTGGAGTAACTGAAATTGAATTTACCATCAAATTCAAAATGCCCGATCTATAGCATATGATTTAAAAAAATTTGTGAATTTCCTAAAATTGTCAATCAATAGTTTTTGTGAACGCTGGGATGTGAATCTGGACATTCGATTTCAATATTCGGAATGATAAATCCAATAAGAAATCAAAATGTAAAGTTTTTTTGAAATGTAAATAATCGGTTTCGTTGTGTATTATTAAATATGAGATTGGATTTTGAAAAATTCTATGTGGCGGATTAAATATTGCGAAAGACATTTTCAAAAAATAATCGGATTTGCTTTAAATATTTTCTCCGGAATGATTACGCCGCTTAAAATGAGATTTTAAGTACACAAAATGGCGACACCAATTTATTTGTCAAACGATCGGCTTCGTATAAAATATTGTTTAGGAAAGTTTTGGTTGCATTGAATTTGAATCTAAAATCAAATGTTAAATATTCATACTGGAGGATCATAAATTATACATCGCGAGTTTTAATTTAATGAAATATTAGTGTTGCTGCTTCAAGTGAAATTTCATTTGTTTAACTATTAACTACATTTTCAGTGCTCTAAGTATTTAGTATTCAAAGTGTATACATTTGCACTGAAGTATACCAAAGCAAATTCAAGCGTTTCTTACGACGAAGTCAAACGAGTGTTAGATGTGACCAAATGAGCGAAAAACTTAAAAACACTGCAAACATCTCCTGTTTATAGCTTTATATGCCTGGCGGTTAAATTGTGTGTGGTTCTAAATGTATGAATTTCAGTTTTTTTGTAATTCTGCACAAAAGAAAAAAATAAGAGACAGAGAAAATAAAGCCAGAAGATGACATTGAATGGTTTTATTTAGATATGTCGTCCATAAAATTGTTACGAACGCATAAAACTCTATACGAGACAACCCCCTCAACCATCTTATTGCTAGCGATGAGGAAGGGGTGTTAAGCGTGAACAAATATCGGCGACATGTTATTTGAGTTTTTTTTTTTTACAGATTTTTTTAAATTCATTGGAGATTTTCTGTTAAGTATTTTTTCTGTACAGAAAATAAAATAAATGTATGAATGTTTTCAAGTTTATTTGGCACCTGAAGATGATAATCAGTTACAAATTATTGCAATCATATTTATAAAAAAAAGGAGAAATATACAGTGGGTAGTATGGAAATTACTGTGGCAAAGGTTTATGGTAAAATGGAATTGTATCGA
>JAEKOY010000919.1:0-16490 GCA_021234595.1 Delia radicum | reverse complement strand
TTCATCGTCTTCTTAGACAGTGTACAATTAATACTATAATTAATATGCACATATTTTTCATTGTTTGAGATAGGCGTGGTAGAGAAGATTAGGCATACTTTCTAAAAATCATAACTACATTGTAAATTTTTATTGAATTAGACTGCGCAGTTTCTGGTAACACAACCTTCATCAGTAATCCTTTTTGATAACACTGTAATTATTTGTTATGGTTTTATTTGTTGATGCATCTATATGAAATGTTTATTTATTAAATGCAATCCTGACCGGTGGCTTGAACCTGCTTTCTTTGCCACATGCACTTCGCACTACACTTAGACAGAGGCTCTAACCAAATGATCTAAGTAAGGTCGATTTTGCTGTGACTTAAAACCAGTTTCAATTACACGGGGTCGATTTAATTGTAATTGCAGAAGATAGCTAAGACAAACACCACAACAATTCACAATTGTTAGAAAATCATATGTAATCTAATTCCACTATTTCCCACATTTTGTGAGTTCGCGCAACTATGATGTTTTTTTGTACATACGGTAGTTTGGCTATTCACGTAGTTAGGGAAGAGTTGCCAGGGAGCAAATTTTTGATATATTTTATTGGTCTGTTATGTATCACGAATGAAAAAGAAATTTTCGTTGAAATTTCGAACGATCATCTTTTTGGTTCATGTATAACGAACGACACTTTTAACCGAACGATAACTTAAATAATCAATATTTTCTTTTAGTTTTAGTTCACTTCCCAGGAAAAAAATAGTGTTACCTAGAAGCAGTTCAGGAAGGCATTATTTAATTACCGAGCGTTACGAAACAATTCCAGACGGCATGATCCATGCTTTCGTTGGAAATGAGAAGCGTTTCTTTTCCATATTGACAGCATTAATGCTTGATTGTATACATTCTTTACTGCAGCAAAAGATGCATTTAGGGAAGCACAGCCCAATGCCTTCTCAATTGCTTTATTGTATGCAAGGCGGCTAAGCGCTTTCTTGGAAGCAAAAAATGTAGTTACTGCTTACCAAATCGAGGTTATTTTTGGCTGGGTTATAACGAAATCAATTGTCAGTTACGTTCAAATTCGGGACTATAGCTAATTTGCTTTAGTTATAATAAAATTATGAAACAATTTACTTACATTTCTTGAAAAATGTTTGAAAAATAGAATTTTGTTAATCACTTGAGTGTTATTTTAATCACTTGATATGTCAAAATTTATCACTTGCATTTTCAGGTGTTGATTAAAAATAAATGCATATAACACAAAAAACTTTATTAAAAACATTTAAATTGATTACTTAACGACCAAAAATACTTATTTATACAAGAATATTTATCTTTTCGGCGAACAGAATAAAAACACTGATAACATAATTTTTTTTTTTTGTTACAATTTTTATTTTTATTGTTAAAAAATTAATAAATCACACAATACACAAATTAATACATCAAAATTTAAATAATTTTAAAAATTTAGACCGAAAACATATAAAATCAGCCACTCGATTTCCTACACCCCTTCTGATTTCAACCAAACTTCGTATAGGATATGTACATCATAGAACTATAAACACCTTTAATATAGGACAGCTAAACCCAGCGAATCTTGAACTATCGCGTTTCAAAATATGAAAATATTTGAAAATTTTAAAAAAGTAGTCGTTCTTAATATTCCTTATCTTTTTAACGGTTTAAGCCACGAGAGTCATTGGTACCTCATTTCAAAGCTACTTAAATTTGGTTTTACTAGAGCAAATAAATTATTAACTTCTCCATGCAAAATGCGGTTCAAAAACCGCGGTTCATAAATCTGTATTTCAAAAAACTGTTTTTTTTAAATTTTTAAAAAAATATATGTTAAATATAAATTACTCCCTATGCCGTGTCTAAATCCCTATGTGGAGCTATCACGGTATCCTCAGGTATGAATAAAAATGTGAAAAATTAAGTAAACAGCCGAGAACTCAGAAACTTGCAGGAATACCACATATGAATTTGGTGACAGTATAAAAGAATAATTTGTAATAAACATATATTTGTTTAACAAATTTTAGAAAACCAGCTTTTTGAAATTTTGCGCTTTGAAACAGGGATGTTGAAAAAACAAATGCATTTACAGTCAATAAGTGATTATTGTTGTGACCAGGAAAACCACAATTTAAGTACCCGTAATCAATGACTATTGTGCTTAAACCGTTTAAAAGATAGGGCAATTATATGCAACTACTTTTGAAAAACTTTTATTTTTATGTTTTTAATAAATTTATTTTTTCTATGTAAATTCTTTTTTTCTATTAATTTAGTTCCTTTTTTTAGATTTTATCCATAACTCTGAATCCCGTAAATTAATCCACAAATTTATTGGCAACAGCATAGAGGAATAAATTATATATCATATCGTTCATTATCGTTTTTACTTCAAGACTGACATAACTCAAAAAACACGATTTTGGAAGACGAGTTAAAAGTTTACAATCCGTTATCTGTCTCGTTGACACTTTTCTCTATTACGTGTGGTCACGTTTTTATAAATATGGGGTTTTATTGTATTTTCTCTTAGTGAGAGTTATATGCGAATTCGCTAATTATCGAGAGACCCCTGAGTAGCACAGTTTCTCTATGAAGTATATACTCTTTGCAACCACTTTAAAGAAAAAATAAAATTATATACCCTATATCTCGAAAAGTATACATGATATTAATATGAAATTTTACACAATATAAAGCATGATATAACTAATAAATCTGCATCATTAACTGAAAAATTGCATTTTTTGACTTATGACAGTCTGAAGTAAATGAGCGATATATTATTTCGATATTAAAAAAATTGTTTTTATGAAACGCAAACGATTTAAACTGCGGATTTGGCAAAACATGCATTTTACGTTAAAAAAAATTATATTTTCGCTTATTTTATTTAAAGCATGATAACAGTGGCATTAAAATGAGGTATCAGTGAATCGCGTAGCTTTACCCGTTAAAAAGATATGAACTAGATATGACTACTTTTCATATTTAAAACGTGATATTTCCACAACCGTTAGAGCTAACGACCCAAAACTTGTACCATGACATATTTATATGACGCTTTCCTTCCGTACCAAATTTGGTAAAATTAAAGGGGTGGGTAGAGATCGAAAATTGAATATTTTTAGATGGTTTTATATGTAATGGGTCATGGATTTAAAATAAATTTGTTTATTTATTTTCTATGTTGTATTTTTTCTTTGTTTACATTTTCATTCTATTTTTAAGGGTTGTCAGTAGTGAATTATATCAATCCCCACAAAAATGGGGTAACATTTTTACATTTTTCACAAAAATGGCAACTCTAAAATGTACACTAAACAAAAGTTTGACTCGAATGAAAATTTAACTCAATTAAGTATGCAATTTTCTTAAAACAATTAAAAAAAACAATTTTCTTAAATTAGGTAAATTTGTATTGAATTTAGTCAATTTCATCTTAAATTTAATAAAACATTACTAAAATGTAGTATGTTTTTGAATTAAATTAAGCATACATTTTTCTTAAATCTAGTAAAAACATCTTAAAATCTAGTTAATTTTACTTAAATTTTAAGACGTTTGAACTTGTGATAATCCAAAATTAACTTATTTTAGTTCATAAGTTACACTCATATGAAATGATTCTGGACTGGTGGAGGGCCAGAACTGCGAACTTTCGGTTGAGTACTGGAAAGTCTTGACAGGATCATAAAGGGTGGTATCGTTGAGCTCACCCTATCCATTGATCCAATCTCAGCTGACATACTCAAGCGAAAGAATCACAGGGTGAACTTCGGGTATGGAACAGCGCTGGTAAGACCCCACCCGCCAACAATATGGGGTCGAGCGTGTCATACCCGGTAAGGAAAAAAACAAATACTTCGACAGCTGCGACTAAATCCGACAAAAGGGTCTCCACCGACCCAACAACGTCGGATGAAAAACCGTTCTGTTCGAAGCACTTTGTAACGCCTAGTTCTTCTGAGCCAAAGCTAAAAAGACGGCCAAACAAAAAGGCTCCCAACAGACGAGAAAATGGGAGAGAAAGTCGGCAGAAGAGGCGGTTCTGCTGAACTCCAATAGAGGCAGGAAGGTGGCAAAGCGTGCCGCAAAACACGCCTAAAATGATGGCTGCCCGAAAAGGTAAGACGCCAAGGCACCTAAGGTGCTTACAGGTGAACCTTCACCATGCCAAAGCGGCATCGGACATCGCTCACAGAAGATTCACCACTGATGCCTGGATGTTGTATTCATCCAGGAACCATGGGTGCACGACGGAGCCATCAAGGGGCTTAACGCAATCAAGGTAGGCTGATTTACGATTATCAGCATAGTCGGCCCAGAGCGGCCATCCTTGTTAGAAACAATATAACATTTCTTCCAATTTCAGAATTCGTTTTGGGAGACTTGGTTGCTATTTGGGCAAAGGTGCTCTCTTTATCTGGGGAACATGAGGTAGTACTGGCCTCAGCGTATCTACCTGGCGACACCAAACGGTACCAACAGCTGAGGTCTCGGCCTTGGTGGAATATTGCCGAATGAGGAACCTAAGTTGGATCCTCTGTTGTGATGCCAACGCACATCACACGATATGGGAAGTACAATTAAAATAAACGTGGTGAGTACCTACTTGAATTTATAGTAGTAACAATATAAACATAGTGAATAGGGGTGACGAGCCGACTTTCAGGAATTCTATTAGGACAGAGGTCTTGGATCTCACTCTACTAGTTCTGATATGTCATTTGCCATCTCAAACTGGCATGTATCCAATGAACTGTCAATGTCGGACCATCAACATCTGGTATTTGATGTTGCTAGTGCATTGGACTCATGCCAGGTTTATCGTAATCCCAGACGCACAAACTGGGAGGATTTCCGATACAATTTGGAACGAGATGCAGATGTCTCTAAAGGGTCATTTGCTTGTATGTCTGAGTTTAGCTCTGTTTCACGTACGTTTCCGCGGGTACCCAATTTTACCATTTAAAGACAACCCCTGTATTCTTAGTTGAGGTACATATTTGATTCACAAAAACTGTATATTAAACCTATTAGGCAGTGGTGTTTAGCACACGAAAACAATTATTTTAATTATGTGCCTCATATGCAAAACGCGAGATTTGTCAATTGTATATGGCAGCATAGCTTTCCAAAATGAATCCAAAGTCCAACTTTTAGTATAAAATGTAATACTTTTGAAAAGTATTTGTGCAAAAAATCAGCTAAAAACGTTAATATTTGAAAAAGTTTTTTTTTTTAACAAAAACACAACTTTGTGACAAATATGTACCAAGCGTAGGATTTTGTTAGGAAAACTTTTGCAAATATAAACATTTTAGCTGCAAATTTTAAAACATACTTTTGCAATCTTTTTGCATACATAATAAAAGCTGGAATTTGGGGTCATCCTGGAAAGATATGGAATTTTGCATAAAAACGCTTTGATAAAATAACTTTTTTCTTACTAATAAAACTCCTCTTAAATGACTCTTTCCACTGTGTGAACATTTGATTAACTCGATTAATTATTTAGCGATAGAATTCGCGAAAACAGAAAAAATTTGAAAAAACGCTTAACTGCGATTTGGATTTTAAGCTTTGGGAATGAAATATGTAACATAAATATTAATGACCAGCATTAACATGTCCTTAGATTTCAATAGAAAGAAATCAAATTTATTGCATTTGCAAATTTTTGTATATAAAAAAAACTGCGAGAAGATGTGCCAAACTTTCAAGTCAAAAGTAAGTAAGCCCTCAGCAAGACCAAAATATATAGAATTTGATGGTCACAACCTTATTAATGTTTTAATGTCATACCGTGTTATAAGTGTCTTACAAAACAGTCGGTAAGAAAATTTAAAAAAAAAAAGTTTTTACTAATGGAAAAATGTGTTGGGCTAATCGGATTGGATTTTGAAATTCAAATTTAAGTAAAACTCCAAAGCTAAGCAACGAATTCACCTTTTGGTAGCCAAATATGAAAAAGTGTGGAATTCAGTTTGTTCTCCTTAAATTTGACATTCAGAATCTCACTGAGAAAAGTTTGTTGGACGAAAAATAACGAAATTTTTTTAGTAAATCTATTCAAAAAGAAAAATTTAATTAAAGCTACATTGCTTTCTATGAAATCAGTTTTTTAATGAAACCTTTCATTTTTACAAATAAAATGATATTTCTTCGAAAATTTTTTGGAAAACTAGCCTTAACTTAATGAAAAGTTTCAATAGACGATATACACTCATTCAGATCAATTGAACAACCCAGCAAAACCACACATTACCAAATCATGGTTAAAGTAATGTATAGCCATAGGGCTTCACGCATTACATTTCACCTCACTTCACTGATGTATTTTACAGGCGATGAGCCTCAAAGTAAAGCATTACCTTGTAGGGTGGTAAAGTAAATGGTTACTTATATGGTTACATGGTGGGAAAAGTAATGTGTTCTTTAAATATTTTTCATAAAAAAAATGCCTAAAAATTTTTTTTACAGATATTTTTTTAATTAAATAAATAACTTTTTTTTTAATTAATAAATTACGTGGTCATGTCGGGATGCGAACCTGGGGTCTTTGGTATTTACCAATTAGTTTGGCGAGAACTCTACCAACTGAGCTATCGATACATATAATATTTTATTGCTTAAAAATGTAAATGAGTTGTTGTGCTTCGTTGTTTTCGTTCGTGATATCAAAAATATACACTTACATCATGCTTACAAAAAAATCACAAAGTAACGTGTCTTAAAATAGATTTTCAAAAATATATATAATAATTACTTTAAGTTTATAATTCACGCATTATGTAATTGATGATCGGTAGTCATTATGTTATGTTTTGAAGTAATGTAAAATGTAATGCGGTATCATTACAAGGTAATCTATGAGTGTTCAATTGTCGGTAACTCATTACTTCTTGTTGGAAAATAATGATACACGTAAGGAGTACACATTACAAGGTAATGCATTACTTTATCGCACCCATTACCAAAGTTTTGCTGGGTAGAAAGAGCGCTCACTCAAACGAGCTAGATTGCCCAAGTCTAATAATACACCGAGAGAATTCTCTGCATGATATTAAAGAATTTTACATAAAAGCAGCTAGCACTCGTCCTAATCGAAGTTTAATAAAATGTTATGAGAAACATATTTTTAATTAATAGTTTCAATCACTCAATAACAAATTTTCAATAAAACTAGTTTCAATAAAAGTGATAAACTTTTCATTTATTTAGAAAATGTTTATTCACTTTATAAAGAAATTTTACATTAGTTTATAAACCATTTCACTTTTTTTCGTCCACTAAAGTGTTCTTTGTGTATAAATTATCTTCATCATCATATACCGAATGAAGACCATATATTCTTAAGATATGAAAAAAAAAAAATTTAAGTCAAAAATGTTTGATCAAAATATGTTTGACCCCAAATAGAAAACTGGATACACGCGTGTAGGTAATAAACCAAAGTAATAAACTTTATTAATTTAAATTATTTAGTTCAGTTGATTATATGGAATATTTGTTTATTCTAAAACATTATCATAAGTGGGTAAAGTCTGGTAAAATGACAGTAATAAAAAAATCTCTCATAATGAGATAAAAATGCACCAAATAACGGAACGTACAAAACCATATTTCAAGCCCAAAAATAAACGTATAATTTTGTTATACTAAAAAACGAATCCCTGAGAAAAGTGAACATAACATTCACGAAAACGTTGGGAAATATGAATTATATGCATTTTACGAGTATTTACATAAAGAACTTTAGGCCTTATTAGCTAAAAAAAACAAATATAAAAAACTGTTATTATGAATTAAACATAGAAAAAACTATAATTAAATAAAATAAAGTGATTATTTTATAAGGCAATTAATATCTTCAGAGGTTTGTTTTTTTATGTTTATTTTCACAAATGCCAAACAGGTTTTATTAACAGCTGATTATTTTATAGTTTTACCATTTTACCCGAACAAAAAGTCTGGGTAACTTCTGGTAAAAAGAGAAACACAATTAATCTCTACACACGTTCTAATTTAGCCAATTTTTGACAATAAAAACGCATTTTGGTAAGATTGGGTTGCCGCGGGTACCCGCGGTAACGTATGTCGAACACACCCTAAATAATGTAATTTTAAAGTTTAATGTTGTTTAATAAAAATGTTAAAATTTTTTTAAACAGAAAGAAAATTAAATAAGGATATTAAAAATATTTCAAACAAAAAAAAAATACTCGAATTTCAACAAAAGGTCTAATTTCTGCAAAGAAAAAAATCACAAAAAATGTTGCCAAAGTCCCTACGCTTCAATATAAACAATTTGTTCCCATAAGTATAAATAAATCTGCTAACTAAATGAGAATTTCATGCAGGTTTAAATTCAATGTTATAAAATTCAAGGTATAAAAATGCATTTGGTATGGCTGCAATACTTTATCCAATTATGTTTTTGCTTTTTGATAAGGTATACAGAATATTCACTTTCTAATCAAATGAGTTATTATTTAATTGAAATATAATTCAATTAAAGAGCTATCAATTTCTAATTGAATTAGCAATTTTCGTTGTTGGCCGAATTTCAGCAAGTAAAGTTATTGAATCTGTGGTTTTCGTGATAGAAATGGGATTTTATTTTTTGTTGTTTATAGTTTTTTTTACACGGGAAGGGCATGTCCATCGAGGAAAACGTACTTATATCGGTAACATGTTACAACTTACTTACTGGTAAAGAATTATTAAAAAAAAAATTGTGTTTAAATCATAGGTCGGCAGAGCGTAAAATAAGGTTGTATGTGTGAGCGTACTACCAGCAAACACTAAATCGAGCGTTTCAAAAATTACCATTATAGTTCCTTACACACAAAAAATAGTTGCCAATAACTTGGCTAAAAAATAGGCCTATCCAAGTTGTTTGCAAAAATTTAAATAAGTTTTTAAATTGTTTAGCCAAAAACTTTGGAAATTTTAACAAGATAGATAGGGCTATTTTAGTCAAGTTATTGGCAACAATTTTTATCAGGGACCGTAACGTTATAAGTGATATCAAAAAAGTTCCTTTATAACAGTTATTTTGTGGCTTTAAAAAGAAAAAAAACACCCCAAAACAGTTATTTTTCAACGTAAAAATAAAAGATCGGATGAAACTCTTAAGAAGAGAGATTATTTCGCCTTTATTAAATAAAACTCTTTTGAGGAGTTTTATTTTTTCCGTCTAAAATAAAACTCATTGAGGAGTTTTATTTTAAAAACTCATTTAAGGAGTTTTATTTTTCCGTCAGAGAATAAAACTCATTTTATGTAGATTAGATTGACACTTAAAGCTTGCCGCTTGCCAGATCATTACAATTTGTAAGGCAGTGTAATTTATCACTTGCATTGCAATTGAAAAAATCGTCATTAATATGAAAACATGTGGGTTTTTAATTTGTTATTGTTTGATTCCTATTATTAAATGGTTGTTGTTTTATTTCTTATATGTGTATGTAGATATGGAACAAGAAAGCGAAGGAAGTGATAACGAGGATGAAATAAAGCTTTCTATGAAATCGACAATTTTCTCCAAGGCCCTTGTCGAAAGAGATAAACCTCTTTTTGAGTTCTGGGAGGCTAAAATCATACACTATCCGTATTTGTATACATTGGCAAAAACTATACAGTGTGTACCTGCAACCCAGGTAAGCGTGTCGTCTAAATTGGTATTGAGCGACCTGCGTTCAAATCTTTCCGCAGAAAATTTGGAAAAGTTAGTTCGTTCGTTAAATTAAATAAATAAATTACTACACACATTATAGCAAATAAAGTCAATAAAGAAAAGAAAATAAACAACATGAGTTTTATTTTAGACGAAAAAATAAAACTCCTTTGAGGAGTTTCAAAATAAAACTCCTCAAATGAGCTTTATTTTCTGACGGAAAAAAAAACTCCTCAAAAGAGTTTTATTTCAGACGGAAAAAAAAAACTCCTCAAAACAGTTTTATTTAATGAAGGCGAAATAAACTCTCTTCTTAAGAGTTTCATCCGATCTTTTATTTTTCGTTGAAAAATAAGTCTTAACTTTGGAGTTGAGATCGTTTCCTTAAGATCCACAATAGATTCTGAAAGAGCACTCCAATACGAATCGTTTTGGTATAGTAAGAGTATACGTCTCCGTTGACTCTAACATAGAGAGTTTTTGAGTTATAGTTTTCGCGATAACTGTTTTTTCGGTCCCATGATTTTTTTGTGTGTAGGTATTGTTACGCTTTTCACTTAAATATACATATTTGAAATTGTCCAAACATTTTGTATGACTGAAAAAAATAAATCTGAAGTTTGTTGGAATGGGAAAACGCAGAAAAGAAATTAACAACGATATTGATATAACAAACGGAACAAACGGAATACTTCCAAACTGATTTATTTATAATGTTATGACAATTTCTTATTAATGAAATGTTATTTAAATTTGATAACATAAAAATGCATTGCAGTATACCAAATGCATCATCAATCATAAAATATTTTTCGTAATTCATTATTAAATAGAAATGTTGTTGGGTAAGTATTACTGAAAAAAATATAAAAGCATGCGCCGCATGTACACTGCCGGAGTCTCATCGACAAC
Organism: Delia radicum; assembly: GCA_021234595.1. Classification (NCBI taxonomy): domain Eukaryota; kingdom Metazoa; phylum Arthropoda; class Insecta; order Diptera; family Anthomyiidae; genus Delia; species Delia radicum. The sequence goes on along the minus strand of JAEKOY010000919.1, from coordinate 5,870 downwards.
TAAATGAAAGAGCATAAGTATATGTGTGAAGTGGTCTCTGCACAATTGTGCTATGAAATTGCCTACCTCTGATTTAAATTGTTAATTTAGATCGAATATTATTTTAAATTATCAAATTTCTAGTAAAAAATTTAATTATATTACATTTTATGTAAAAACTAACTAACATACGTTTGAATTTGATGTTACCAATGGGCAGTCATTAATATCAACAGTTGCGAAGTAATGCAAGGGTAAGGAGTTTGACTTATTACCAGGTAACATGTTCCCCAATACCAACATTACCGAGGTTTTGCTGGGTATATGCAAAGTTTGGTTGACAAATATCTAGCGGATCTGTAACGTGTCTTTAATGAGTTAAATTTAGTTTCTAATTTTTGTCGACAATTTTACAGCATCTTTTTGTTTTAAACATTTTCAAATCCGGAACTGAACATTATTTTTTTTAATTTTTTTTAATTTTTTTTTAATTTTTTTTTTAATGTTTTAAGTCCTTTGATCCTTTGATCGATTAAATTTCAACTTTTTTCTTTGAAAACATACTTAATAGCTTTATCACCGTTTCGTATTATTTTCGAAAAGCAACAAATTAAATTATCGTCCTTTGTCACATATTGATCCTTTAAATATTCATTTATATGTATTGTATATTGTTTTGTTGTTGTATTAAATAATTTCACAATATAATTGTCTTTATCTGTGCAATTTGGTGGAATTTGTGGTTCAAAATGATAATTTGATTGAAAAGGATCCATTGATGGTATATGACAATTATCACTCCATACTAAATATCCTTGCGGTGGATTTTGTATTGTCCGTAGTATTATTAGTTTAGAATCATTCGACTTATTATTGTACACGAAAAATCGACGGTACACGAAATATTGTTAATACATTATGGTAAAAACTATTATAAATTGTTAATAGGATAATAATTGATATAGCCAAAATTATTTGGCCACAAAATTGCCTCCGATCTCTTGCACTTGTCATTATTAACTGAACTTGAACATTAAAAATTAACGTTTAATTGTTAATCATAAGTTTGTACCGTAGATACTGCAAATAAGACATTGTTGTGAATAATTACTATAGACAAGTTATCTACTGTTCTTAGTACTGTCATAATCATACAATTAGCAATTGTTGCAATAATTTATCAAGAAGTAAAAATTCTGAATACGCGTATATTCTCTATGAAAATTGTATTGTGTTGTGTGTTTTATTTTTTATCAGTTTAACATTTAACCGATTAAACTGTATAGCAAACAAAGAAGGTCTTCCAGAGATTATTATACAAATTTATGGAGAACGTTGCCTACATAAAAAGTCGAGAATTTTCTCATATAAAAAGAAAAATTCAATGAAATATATTTTGTGTAACAATTCTTTGGATTTTTTCCAAATGACTTACACCCAAAAAAAAATAAAAACCATTTCAATCACGAAAACCACAGATTCATTAACTTTAATTGCTTAAATTCCGCCAACAACGAAAATTGCTAATTCAATTAGAAATTGATAGCTCCTTTAATTGAATTATATTTCAATTAAATAATAACTTATTTGATTAAAATGTGATCAATATTGTATACTTTCTCAAAAAGCAAAACCAGTTGGACAAGTGTCGTTGTCATACCAAATTTTTTTATACCTTGAATTTATAACATTGAATTTAAACCGGCATGTAATTCTCATTTAGTTAGCAGATTTATTTATACGTATGTGAACAAATTCACATAGAAATTTGGTTTTTTTTCCTATTGAAACATTGAAAGTATGGGAAAATTTTTTTGGATATTTCTTTTTTGCAAAAAATAATACCTCTTGTTAAAACTTTAGGATATTTTTTTTTAAATAATTTTTAATTTATTTAGCATTTTTTGTTTAAAAAACGTTTACATTTTATTAAACAAAATTTAACTAAAAAAATTACATTATCAATTTTATGATAATGTTTTAGAATAATTAATATTCATATTTAAGCAACAAATTTGCAAGTAGTTTTTGAGATTTACTCTACATCAACACCCAATATGCGCCAGTATGCCTGAATTAAATGTATGTACATAATTGTTAGTAAGAAATGAATAAAAACATTTCATACAAAAAATAATTCAAATATTAGTGTCGTACATACTTTTAATGTGCTTATCACTAAATTTTTTTTAGCAAAATAAATAAGTAAAACATTAGTAAAATATTAGTAAAAAGATTAGTTCAAAACAGTTAAGTGCTGAATAAGTACACTCAAAAAAAAAGTTTTGTAAAGTCAGCAAAATTTTAGTCAGGAGGGTGCTTGCAAAAAATTGCTAATGTCAGCAAAATCTTTTGCTGAAAATCAGCGAGCTGATTTTTGCAACAAAATTAGTAGATTCAGCAAAAGTTTTGCCAACACTTAGTGGATTAGAAATAAAAAAGCCCTGCTAAAAATTAATAATTTTTTGCTGAATTTTAGTAGACTGAAAAAAACGCAAAAATTTTGTAGAAAAATTGTAATTTAGTTAATTTATTTGCTGAAAATCAGAAAATATTTTGTGTGATTCTTTTAAACATAATTACAATAATTACGAAATATAAAATTTTTCATTTTCCAACATTGACGACATGAATTAATTTAATATCTGAAAATATGTAGAAACAAATATATATAACAAAAATTTTATTTCAACTACTTACATCAATGGTTGTCTAAATGATGCTATCTTTAAAGGACGCAAATGCCGAAGATTATTATAGAAACGAAACGAAAAAACAACCCTTTTTTCAATAAGAAAAAGGAACCATAAAATTCTACCTAAGATGTGTGTCTTTGTCTTTCGCTTTACTCTGTCTACATGTCTGTATATGTTGTTTGAACCACACTATTATTAATCTATAAACATTATTTTAGAAATACATATGTAATCTTTATTAAATTTAAATATTTTATTTTGTCTTTTATTTAATTAATAGACAATTATTTTCACAAGCGGTGACAACGCAAATTTAAGTTGTTTTAATCCTCAATTTTGTTTATGTATGAAATACAGATACAAAAGTCTTCCATGGTTGATTTTTTTATATGTCTTATTAGAGTTGTACTTTTTAGTATCATTTTCCTCTTCTCTTATTATCTTGACATGCCGCAACATCTGCTTTATTCTGCGTATACTTTCAATCTGGTTGTCGTCTCCACACTATTAATGTGCTTATCAGCACAATTTTTTTAGCTAAATTAATTAGTAAAAACATTAGTTTATTAGTAAAGCATTAGTATAAAACAGTTAAGTGCTGAATAAGTATAACAAAAATTTTAGCTAAAAACACGATTATAGCAAAAAAATTTGCTAAAAAATAGTATACCTGATTTACAAGACGTTTTACTAACTTTTGTACTAACTTATTTTTTTGAGTGTACTACTATCTTAAAAAAATTATATATAAAAAATATTTTTTAAAACTTATTTTTTTAATATATTATTTTTTGTAATATATTCTATTATGCTGATATTAGGGATTAGTAAAAGGAACTTTCCATATAAAAGTCTTCTATTCGAACCAGAAATAGTCAAACACGAAATCTTCTATAAATAATATGATCTTATGCAATGATATGATCTTAATTCATAAAAAATTATATGAAATTTGTTCATTAGTGAGCAAAACACCTAACCCACAAGAAAATGTTGCTAATGAAATTATTAATAAATTTTTGGAAAACATTTATAATATACGTGTTAAGTTGAGTATCCAAAACTAAAATGCGCTTGTTTTAAGGCTGAAAAGCTAAATTTGGCAATATATCGCACCAAATCGCAATTGTTTTTGGTTGTATAAAATATTGAGAGACATATCCCAAATAAAAAGTTTAAATAATAGGCGTTGAATTAAAAAAGAAAAGCTTTGCGGACATTTTTATTTAAAATGTCGTTCCATAAAATTATTATAATTTTGATCCGAATGAGAGAAAAAGGGGTTACCGATTTTTAAATTTTCATAATATTTTTGAATAGCATATCTCAGATTATTGAAAAAAATTGCAAAACATAAGGTTTTTACATTATTAAAAATATAAAACTTATGACCAACTAGCAGACAGAAGGGTTAATTTTAAAAAAAAAAAAATCTGATATTTAATAAATACATGTAGAAGAACAAGTGTAGCAAAATTCTGAAGAATCAATGAAAAAAAAACTATTTTCTTTAAACAAATCTTGTTCAAACAATAAATTTTTCTAAAATCTGACCTTTGACCTCTTTGGTGTACTGGAAATAGTTATCCGATCTTCTCCAAATTTGTATCATCTATTTGTTAAATTCAAGTGGCACAATATTCCACGCAAAATTTATTAAATCCGAAGAAAAAAACATAATGCCGCCGTTGCACAGTGCGACATTTGGCCATTCTAGGTGGACAAAAATCTAATTTAAAAGATCCTGGCTTGAAATTAGGTTTGATAATAATGTAGGACGCGTAACTAACATTGACAACAAAATTTGGAACAATCGAACAATTGCCACGCCCATTTTTGGGAAATTAATTATTTAAGAATTGCTTAAATATTTTGAAGAATTTTTATGAAATTTTGTAAAAAAAATATTATTTGTGTACCATTTTGTAAAAAAAATGGTACACAATAACCACAAGATAATTATTGATGGCGGTGTACGCCCACTTTTTTATAAAAATATTTAAGCTGTGTTGGACAACCTTGGGCTAGATTGTAATTCTTACGTAAATCAGTAATTTTTTGTTATCAAACCTTAACACAAATTGAATAAAAACATTTTGTAAATGCAAAAAAAAGTTCAGACTGAAAACTCGACAGCAAACGCGTTGCAACTTTTTAAAATTAAAATAGAAATAGCACTACAGTAATTTATAAAAATCGTGTCCTTTGTATCACTCCTATTTTAGAATTTCAAACCAAAAAATTAAGTTATTTGGTTTTCATTATTTTATTTCCATTGCGAATTCTACGAATTAACAATTATGCAATTTTCCCATATTTTATAAAAAACTAAACATTGTAAAAAATGTAATGCCGTTAAACAAGGGTTTGGTGTAATAACATTACATTTTATATTATATATGCAATATAAGTGTATTTCTCATATAGTTTAAAACTAAAAGTCTCTGGAATAAAAAAAAAATCAAGAAAAAAGTCCATTTTAGACGTTCACTAAACTTTTAAAATTCTCTATAAATCGCAAAAAATCGCCAGCAAACATGGTTTAATCTCTTACTAGAGACATTCCAACATCTGCCACATGTATAGGTCGTGTGAGGGAGCGTGAGGAAACTATAGTTTTATTCCAACGAAGTTTCGTTTTTTTTTAATTTTTAATTTTTGTTTTTTAATAAATTACAACAATAAGTTTTCTATTAAATTGAAAATGAGCACGGATTTAAAAACTAGATTAAAAATACTGTATTTTAAAAAAAAAAATGGACTTATAACTCCAACAACAAAAAAGTTATAAGTGTTTGAAGTTGGGATGGTGCTCAAAATTATATTTTATTTCTCAAAAAGTCTATTACAAGATGTGAAACAGCCCTTTTTCGTCATATTATGATTATTTCCATAGTATATTGATTGTTTGCTGTCACATCATTAAAATATAACAATCCGCCAACTTTTTTGATTTTTGTCCACCTAGATTGGCCAAATGTCGCACTGTGCGTTATATATATATATATATGTATATTATCTAGGTTGATACATGTATTTTATTATATAACTTTATGTTGGTCATTTTGACCGTTTTTACAGTTGTTTTTACCACATCACATTGTTATTTTTTTTTTAGTAATTGCAATATTAGTAATTTTTATGAAAAATACAATTATCGCCTTTTTACTTACATTTATAGCTGTTTTAACTGAA
>JAEKOY010000918.1:0-16513 GCA_021234595.1 Delia radicum | reverse complement strand
GTTTGTTTTGGTTTTTTATTTAATTGTTAAATTTTTTTTCCTTATTTTTTTTGCTGGGTCTGTTTACATTTATTTTTCCAATACAAATTCATATTTTTTGTTACGGTGACCATAATGAAATTTAAAAATTTAAATTCTAAAACTTGAATTTTTAATTAACTAAATCGCAATTTTGGATTTTTAGAATGCCTATTACATAAAATTTGTTTAATTTGATAAAGATTTTATTCCCAAATTTTAGTATGGTCATTGAAAGTTCATCAATTTAGAATAATTAATAAATAATAATAATTCGAATAATTGCTGAATAATTCGAAATTATCCCATGAAGCACAGCGTTTATAGAGATTGCAATACTCTCAGTTACAGAGAAAAAATATATAACATGCGGCTGCAAATAGGAAATTGAATATTTTTTTGCGACTTTAAATTGATAAATTTACATTTTCTAATATAATAAATTTTTCGAGTGTAGTAAAATGTCTTGTAAATCAGGTATACTATTTGTTAGCAAATTTTTTGCTAATATTCTGTTTTAAGCTAAAATTTTTGTTATACTTATTCAGCACCTAACTGTTTTACTAATCTTATACTAATGTTTTACTAATTTATTTTGCTAAAAAAAAATTGTGCTGATAAGCACATTAAAAGTGTGGACGACAACCAGATTGAAATATATGCGCAGAATAAAGCAGATGTCGCGTCATGTCAAGATGTAGTAGAGAAGAGGCAATGATACTAAAAAGTACAACTCTAATAAGACATATAAAAAAATCAACCATGGAAGATTTTTGTATCTTTTTTCATACATAAAACAAAATTGAGGATTAAAGCAACTTAAATTTTGCGTTGTCACCGGCTTGTGAAAATAATTGTCTATTAATTAAATAAAAGACAAAATAAAATATTTAAATTTAATATGTATTTCTAAACTAAATGTTTATAGATTAATAATCTAGTGTGGTCAAAATGCAAACAAACATATACAGACATCTAGACAGAGTAAAGCGAAAGAAAAAGACATACATATTACGTAGATTTTTATGGTTCCTTTTTCTTATTGCAAGAAAGGGTTGTTTTTTTCGTTTCGTTTGTTTTTGTTTATTTTTTCGTTTCGTTTCTATAATTATCTTCGGCAGTTGCGTCCTTTAAAAGATATCATCATTTAGACAACCATTGATGTAAGTAGTTGAAAGAAAATGTTTGTTATGTTATATATATTTATTTCTATATATTTTCAGATATTAAATTAATTCATGTCGTCAATGTGGGAAAATGAAAATTGTTAAATTTTTCGTAATTATTGTATATTATTTTTAAAAGAATCACAAAAATATGTTTTATAATTTTCAGCAAATAAATTGACTAAATTACAATTTTTCTACAAATTTGTTGCGTTTTTTTAAGTCTACTAAAATTTAGGAAAAAATTTATTAATTTTTAGCAAGGCTTTTTTATTTCTAGTCCACTAAGTGTTAGCAAAACTTTTGCTGAATCTACTAATTTTGTTGCTAAAAATCAGCTCGCTGGTTTTCAGCAAAAAATTTTGCTGACATTAGCAATTTTTTTGCAAGCACCCTCCAGACTGAAATTTTTTGCTGACTTTACAAGCTTTTTTTTTTTTTTGAGTGTACACATTTTTAAAAATTTATTGGAAAGTTCTTAGAGAAGGACAAAATATAAACAAAATTTTAATTTAATATCGTAAACAATACACCACCAGCTGTTCTGTCAAAATACTGGGCTGTAAGCAGAGTTGTCGAGTTTTATTTTTTCAACATCTGCCGCATTATCAACTGCAGTTCTACTAGTAGTTTTAAAAAATGAGCTTCATTCTAGTAAACAAGTTGGGGTTGCAACAAATAATCAATGTTAGGTCACCGTATAAATGTAGTATTATTATTTTCGTATTAGTTTTTACATTTGTTAGTTATCTTTAAAAATTGTTAAATTATTTTGAATTTGGTCCCATAGTGTATTGTTGTTTTCAAAATCCGTTAGTTTTTATTTTTTGCATTTTGTTTGTCTCTTCTTGGGGGCGTTGCAAGAATATTTGAATAAGAGGATTAGCCATTGTCAAATTTGGATGCGCTAAACGAAATTTCAAGATTAGAAGTTGATGTTGCCACTTGTTCGGTTGTGGTGGTTGTGGTGGTTGCTGGTTGAGGTGAGCGAATATATTGTTGGATGAGGTAAGAATATGAGAATTTTAGCAATTGATTGATTCTGATTGGTTGAGAGATTGTATAATAGACTCTCAACTCAATTATTGTTGATTGATTGTATATTTTTAATTATTGGCACGGCAGTTGCGTTCTTGCTTCGGTGAGGATAGTACATTTATGATTTTATGCGGATGCGCATGTTTATTTTTTTTTGTTGTAGTAATGGAAAAAGAAAAGACGTATTTTATTAATAATAATATATATTTTATATTACATACCTATAATAAAATATATTTTATTTCCAATTACATATGTATATTAAAATTCTTTTTTTTTTTCAGATAATAAAATTTTCTTTTTTAAATATATAGGTACCTATTTTTTGTTAATAATAAAAATTTTTCTTCTTCTTCTTTTCAGATAATAAAAATTTATTTTTAAATATAAAAATTAATTATAAAATTTTTTTATTCTTTTTCTTTTCAGATACATAATAAAAATTTATTATTTTTTTATAAAATTATAAAAATTTCTAATCTAAAATTTGTAATTGAAATATATGTATGTATTTTTTTTTTAATTTTTTTTCAATTACCTATTTATTTATTAAAAAAAATTATAAAAATTTCTAATCTAAAATTTGTAATTTAAATATATGTACCTGTGGATTTTTTTTTTTAATTTATTTTAATTTCTTTTCAAATAATAAATAATAATAAAAAATACCAAATTATTGTTTTTTAATTGAAAAAAGAAGAAGAAAGGTGAGTAATTTTAAAGTTTCTTTTGTGTCGCACGCAGAAAAACTTTATTTCGCGAAGTCGCCTGCCGCGTTCTATGGAGGAAAAAACCCCTAAGAGCGGCCGAAGGCCGCCATCCAGAAGAACTTCTTTTTACAAATCAGATGTCGAATCCGTTCAAATCTTATATCTGTAAGATAAGTAATTTGTAAAAACAAGTTTTTCTGTCTGCTTTTTTTAATTTATTTTGTAAGAAAAAAAAAAACAATTAATGAAATAAAAAAAAAAATTGTTAATAGTAAATTATTGTTTTTTTAATTCTTTAATAAAAAAAAGCAATTTATCAAATATTGAATTTGTGGATTTGAACTAGCGTCAAACAGTTTTGAAGACCGAAGTCTTCACACTGCGCCAAACACCCACACTATGCGTTATATGTCAGCATAACATACGAAATTTCTACTGACATGTTGAAGGCAAGAATATTTGTTTATTGTCGTCTTTTGTTATTAACATGAAAATGGAAAAAATATATGTATATGAGAAACACACACACATCCACCGCATACATGCAAATAAAAATATGTATTGTAAAACTGTTTTCTATTTTTATATTTCAAATTTCTATAATTTTCATCAGCAAAAAAGAAGAAAAAAAATCTTCATTCATACACATGAAAGAGGCATGCGCACGCTTAAAAACAAAAAAACATGAAAATGGAAAAAATGTTTGTATATGAGAAAATGCAATACATAATATTTTGTCGTTACTTTTTTTCTGTACAGGTATTTGTTTTAAATTTTTTTATTTTGTTTTACATTATAAATTATATTAAAAAATTATATTTATTATGATTATTATTATAAATTATATTAAAAAAAAATTCTATCAAGATATCTATGTATAAGGTATTTTTTTTTTCATAATTCGCTATATATTTTAAAATGCGAATATTTTTTATTTTTACCTATGAAATTTGATTATTCATAATGTTGAAATTTATTAAAGATTTTATTTATTTTCTCAGTACATTCATCGAAATTTACAAATAATATTAAATGAAAATATTGAATGTATTTGAAAAATAATTTCCTTTCTTTTAAAAAAAGTTCAAAAAAAAGTAATGCAATAATATTTTGTCGTTATTGTTTTTTTCTGTATAAGTATTTGTTTTAAATTTTTTTATTTTGTTTTGCTTTTTTTAACTTTTTTATTTTCAACATATTAAATTATATTATATATTTATTATATTAAATACATTATATACATATATGATATAAATTATATTAAAAAATGATATTTATTATGATTATTATTATAAATTATATTAAAAAAAGAAATCCTATCAAGATATCTATGTATAAGGTATTTTTTTCTCATAATTCGCTATATATTTTAAAATGCGAATATTTTTTATTTTTACCTATGAAATTTGATTATTCATAATGTTGAAATTTATTAAAGATTTTATTTATTTTCTCAGTACATTCATCGAAATTTACAAATAATATTAAATGAAAATATTGAATGTATTTGAAAAATAATTTCCTTTCTTTTAAAAAAAGTTCAAAAAAAAGTAATGCAATAATATTTTGTCGTTATTGTTTTTTTCTGTATAAGTATTTGTTTTAAATTTTTTTATTTTGTTTTGCTTTTTTTAACTTTTTATTTTCAACATATTAAATTATATTATATATTTATTATATTAAATACATTATATACATATATGATATAAATTATATTAAAAAATGATATTTATTATGATTATTATTATAAATTATATTAAAAAAAGAAATCCTATCAAGATATCTATGTATAAGGTATTTTTTTCTCATAATTCGCTATATATTTTAAAATGCGAATATTTTTGTTTTTACCTATGAAATTTGATTATTCATAATGTCGAAATTTTTATGAATGAAAATTATTTTGACAATATTTTTATATTATAATGAAATATATTTAATTTGAAATTATATTAAAATTGTTTTTTTTTTTCAGATAATAAAATTTTTTTTTAAATATAAAAAATAATTATAAAAATTTGTTATTCTTTTTCTATAAAATTCTATTAAATATAAAAATTAATTTTAAAAATTTTTTATTCTTTTTCTTTTCAGATAATAAAAAATTTATTTTTAAATATATACCTATTTTAATGTATTTTAATATTATATTTTAATTTATTATAATTTTTTTTCAATTATTATTTATTTTTTTTTTCAAATAATAAAAATATAGTTATAGTTTTTTGTAATTAAAAAAAAACCAATTAATGAAATGAAATGAAATAATAAAAAAAAAATTTTTTAATACCAAATTATTGTTTTTTAATTGAAAAAAGAAGAAGAAAGGTCAGTAATTTTAAAGTTTTAAAGAAATTTAAAGAAAAATAAAGAATTTTAAAGAAAGAAGAAAGGTCAGTCTGTAATTTTAAAGTTTCTTTTGTGTAATTTATTTTGTAAGAAAAAAAAACCAATTAATGAAAAAAATTTTTAATAGTAAATTTTTTAATAATTTTAATTTTTTTAATAGTAAATTATTGTTTTTTAATTCTTTAATAAAAAATTTATCAAATAAAAAAAATATATCATTTTGTTAAATAAAAATAAATTTAACAAATATTTTTATATTATAATAAAATATATTTAATTTCAAATTATATTAAAATGTTTTTTTTTTTGTGTTTTCTTGTTAATTAGGTATAAAAATTTTTTTTTCTTTTTTTCACATAATAAAAAGTTCTTTTTAAATATATACCTATTTTTTGTTAATTATAAAAATTTCTTTTTAAATATATATTTTTTGTTAATTATAAAAATTTTTTCTTCTTTAAATAATTTGAAAAAAATGAAATAATTTTTAAATAATTGCAAAGAAAAATATTTTAAAAATATTTTAGCACGTATTTCTATAAAATAAAATAAGAAAACATTTAAGAATTAAAAAGAAATAAAAACCTTTAGAACAAATAAAAAGCTTCTAAAAAAATTGAAAATGATAAACATATGTTAAAACTATTAATTTTCTCGTTTTGCCGTCGGCATTTAAACAAATTAATGTTACAACAAAAATTCCAATCCAAAAATAAAAACAATCATTATGTTAGGGGAAAAAATAAATGTTGTAAAATGAAAACGTAGGATAATGGTAAATGGTGCTGACTTTTAAAAAAAAAATAAAAAATTTTTTTATTTTCAAGTAAATTTAGAAAAAATCAAAGTTTTTAGAAAAAAAAAAAATCGAAAATGATAAAAATGTTTGATAAAAAAAAAATTTACTTGTTTTTAAAGATTTGAATAATGTTTGATAAAAAAAAAAAATTACTTTATTCTTTCGCAAAACTCTTTTTTGAAACTATTTTGTAGCCCTGAAAATGGCTTTTGTTTTTTATTAATATTTATCAAGTTTTATTTATTTTTTTTTTATTTATTAAGTTTTTTATTAAATTTAATCTCTTTTTTGAAACTATTTGGTAGCCCTGAAAAGGGCTTTTGGTTTTGTAGCCCTGAAAAGGGCTTTTGGTTTTGTAGCCCTGAAAAGGGCTTTTGGTATTTATAAGTTTTTTTTTTAAATTTATTTAATAAGCCCTTAATAACCGTGCCGGCAAAACCGCCAAAAACAATGGTCCCCTCATACAAGGATGTCGTTGCCGCCCTAAAAATTGGCGTTATACCGCCTGATTTTCCGGCAACGAGATGGTCTGACGAGCAGCTACACTCCATCAAAAGGTCCATCCTGTATAAAATTGTTGAGCTCAAGAAGGGGCCCCTGAAGCCCAGTTTTTCCAACTGCTCCTTCAAACCAGGATAGATCAATTTTGTATGCGACGACAAAGAGACGGTACAGTGGATGGAGACGCATGTCCCCGAAATAAAGCCATGGGAAGGTGCTGTTCTCAAAGTCGTAGCTGAGGATGAAGTGCCGAGGGCCCAAGTGTTCGTGGGATACTTCCCGGACAAGGAGGATACCTCAAGTAACTTCATACTTGGACTGGTTGAAGCCCAGAACCGTGATCATTCGGTTGAGTACTGGAAGGTATTGAATAGTGTCGTGAAGGGTGGTGCAGTCGAGATCACTCTTTCGATCGATCCAATATCTGCCGATGTACTCAAACAAAAGAACTATCGGGTGAAATTCGAGTTTGGAACGGCTCTGGTAAGACCCACCCGTCAACCTAATGTGGTCGAGCGCAAGAAACTCGAAACGACCAATGCATCTGCTTCAGCAACTTCGGCTAAGTCTGATAAGAGTGCTTCAAAGCCAATTACCTCAGACGATAAACCAAGCTGCTCGAAGCATGTGCCAAGGTCAATTTCTAGCGGGCAAAACAGCCAGAGGGCCAAAAACAAGGCTTCCACGGCCCATTCAAGGAACAGGCCTAGAAAGTGGGAGAGGCACTCAGCAGAAGAAGCAGCCCTGCTGAACAGCAATCGAGGAAGTAAAGTGGCGAAGCGCGCTAAAAAACAAGCTCGCAAATAATGGCCTCAAAAAGTAAGGCAAAACAGCACATTCAGTGCTTACAGGTGAACCTTCACCATGCCAAAGCGGCTTCGGATGTGGCAATTAGAAGGTTCACCTCAGACGACCTGGACGTCATTTTTATCCAGGAACCATGGGTGCATGCCGGAGCAATAAAAGAGCTCAACTCAAAACAAGGTAGGCTCATATATAACAATCAACATGAGAGGCCTAGAACGGCCATGTTTGTTAGAAACAATTTAACCATTCTTCCCATCTCAGAGTTTATCTTAGGGGATTTGGTTGCCATACGGGCTAGGGTGCCCTCCCTATCTGGTGAGCATGAGGTGGTACTTGCATCCGCGTACCTGCCGGGAGATGTAGATGAGGCGCCAACATCTGAAGTGAGAGATCTTGTGGACTTCTGCAACTCCAGAAATCTTGGATGGATCATCTGCAGTGATGCCAATGCTCATCACATTACTTGGGGAAGTACAGGTAACAACAAGCTAGGTGAGTACCTGCTAGAGTTTATTAGTAGTAATAACATAAATATAGCGAATAGAGGTGACGAACCCACTTTCAGGAACGTAGTTAGATCGGAGGTTTTAGACATCACACTTACTAGCTCTAATCTTTCCTTCGCCATCTCTGACTGGCACGTATCTTCGGAAGTTTCAATGTCGGACCACCAACACCTGGTCTTCAACATTGCGGGTTCTTTGGGTACTTTCCAGTCCTTCCGTAATCCCAGGAGGACAGATTGGGATCTTTTTCGGTATTATGTTGAAGACTCCGCTAACTGCTCGAGGGGGCTTATTTTGAGCACAACACAAATCGATCAGGAGACGACTGATATTCAGTGTAATCTAATTTCCGCCTATGAGTTGAGCTGCCCAATGGGGGCAATGAAAACCAAGCGTGATGTTCCATGGTGGAACGACAAACTTGGGAAACTCAGAACCGAGGCGAGAAGACTATTCAATAGGGCCAAGGAGACAGGCAACTGGGTGGCCTACAAGGCATCTCTAACTGGGTACAATAAGGAACTCCGTAGGTCTAAGAGGGCAACGTGGCGTAGCTACTGCGAGAAAATCTCATATCTCCCCGAAGCGGTTAGGCTTCAGAAGGCTCTTTCACAAGATCATACGAACGGACTTAGTGCCCTGAAGAGACCGGACGGGGCCTATACTGAATCGCCCGAGGAGACCTGTGAACTCTTACTGAATACACACTTTCCGGATTGTGTGTCACCTGAGAGGCTACCTATGATTCCTAGGACTCCTAGCCTATCTGGGAGGGACATACGACTTGCGAACAGGGTGTTTCAGGAGGGAAGGATCTCATGGGCAGTGAGAAAATTTTCGTCGTTTAAATCTCCTGGACCAGATGGGGTGTATCCGTGTCTGCTGCAGAGGAGCATGGATCTTATACTCCCGCAACTGACCAGGATTTTTAAGTCGAGTTTGTTATTTGGTCCCGTTCCATTGGCTTGGAACGGAGTTAAGGTAATATTCTTACCGAAGGCTGGGCGCAAAGCGGAACATTTGCCCAAATCTTATAGACCAATAAGTCTTAGTTCTTTTCTCCTTAAGACCATGGAGAAAGTCTTGGACCACTATATCAGGGATGTGTACCTGCTGCGCAATCCCATTCATAGGTACCAATTTGCGTATCAGCAGGGAAAATCCACTGAGACGGCTGTCCATCAAGTTGTCACTATGATCGAAAAGGCACTGGAGGCGAAGCAAATAGCCTTGTGTGCTTTCGTTGATATTCAGGGCGCTTTTGACAACACGTCCTACGATGCGATTAGGACTGCGATGTTGAGGAAAGACATCCCCAGTGTTATCGTTAGTTGGACTCTGGAGATGTTGACCTCTAGAGTCATTACATTCGGCATCGGGAACACTTCTAGGACCATAGGGGCGACTAGGGGCTGTCCTCAGGGTGGTGTGCTATCGCCTCTGCTGTGGACTCTGGTCATTGATGAGTTGCTTGAGCAGCTTAATGACCTGGGTTTCAGAACCTAAGGATATGCTGACGATCTTGTTATTTCTGTCACAGGCTGGGATGACAGGACAATTTCTGAGCGCATGCAACAGGCTCTGAACTTTACCTTAAAGTGGTGCCAGGAGAAGGGATTGACTATAAATCCCTCGAAAACCATCCTGGTGCCCTTTACTAGGAGACGTAAGTTATGTCTCACTGAGCCATCGCTTCAGGGGACGATGATCTGCTTCTCTGATAGCGTTAAGTACTTGGGGGTAATATTGGATAGGTCTCTGAATTGGAATGAGCACCTTGATATGATCTCTAAAAGGGCCACTAGGGCAATGTTTGCCTGCCAGAGGCTCTTTGGCAAGACCTGGGGCCTTAGACATCAAATGGTCTACTGGTCTTTTAACACCATTGTGAAACCGATGGTCACATACGCCTCTTTGGCGTGGTGGACAAAGGTTGAACAATTCGGGGCTCAGATGACTCTTAAGAGGATTTATCGACTGGCATGTATTGGTATTACTGGTGCCTCAAAATCATGTCCGACTGATGCCATTGGAGTCATGCTGGGTATTCCTCCTTTGCATATTTCTGTAAAGGAGAACGCGTGCATGGGATCCCTAAGGCTGTGGGAGATTGGCAGCATGAGGAGTGGGGATCTGAAGGGGCATCTTGAGATTGCGAAAATGTTCGCTGATGACCCGGTTATTAGGGTCAGTGACAAGATACTGCCTGTGCAAGTATTTGTTAGGCACTTTGTTGTTGTGATTTTCGACAGGAGCACGTGGTTGAATGGATCTTGGGTACCGGAGGTTGGTGCACAGGTCTGGTTCACGGATGGCTCGAAACAGTCGAACATGGATACGGGGGGCGGGTGTCGTCGGACCCGGATTTCAGCGTGCTCTGCCCATGGGCAAATATCCCTCCGTTTTTCAGGCTGAGGTCTTCGCTATCTGTATCTGTGTGGAAGAGTGTCTGCGGAGGAGGACACGGAGGGCCTCGATCTACATTCTATCTGACAGCCAAGCGGCACTTGGTGCCTTGAGGGCTCAAGATGTGTCGTCTGGTCTGGTTAAGGAATGTATCGACTCTCTAAATCGTCTAGGACTTAACAACTCCTTGACACTGGGCTGGGTTCCAGGCCATGAGGGGCATGAGGGCAACGAACGGGCTGACGTTTAGCCAACTGAGGAGCTTGTCGACAATTCATTGGCCCGGAACCCTTCTGTGGCGTACCCAATGGGTATGTCAGAGAGAGGCTCAGAAGATGGAGGGAGTCGGAGTTTGGGGCCTATTGGGCCAGATCGCCTGGGCAGCGACAGGCGAGGCTGTTTATATCTCCCTCTGGGGAGAGATCGCGGAAACTCTTGTCTATGACGAGGGGCGAACTAAGGACCGTAACGGGTTACCTCACAGGACACTGTGGCCTTAGGTATCAATTGTACAAGATGGGACGATCCTCTACGGATACGTGCAGGTTTTGTGAATTGGAACCCAAGACCTCTGAGCATGTTCTCTGCAAATGTCCGAGGCTCTCCGACAGGAGGGTGCGTTATTTTGGTGATCGAATAGTGACGCCATCGCACGTTTGGAACTGTTCACCTGGTAGGATAATTGGCTTCGTAGGGAGCCTGAACCTATAGGGTGTATTCGCTGGCAGCACAAAATACCAATTTCTGGTCGCGGTGCATAGTGCCACTATAATCTAATCTAATCTTGTCTCTTCTTATGAAGAACTTCTTTTAATGTTGTAGTTGCTTTTAACAACTAAAGAGATGCTACTTGCTTTCGTTAAGTAGAGATAAACAAAAACAAACAATGTACTTGGCCCTTCATATGTTAATTCATACATACGTACATACAGTTTTAATGCTTAGGCTTTGCATTATTTTTAAATAAAGAACTATTGTACACATTGCTTTCAAAAGAACAAGTTGTGTTTTTTTTTTGTATCGTTTTTACGGGCGCAATTTCATATTACACTGACTCGAAGAACTTTTCAGCAACTTGGTGGACAACAATTATAAAAATCTTAATTGCTCCATTTTGCTGCCGGTAAGGAAAACCCTCCTTATCGTACATTTTGGCGACCGTGACAGGACAGTGTATATTTAATTTAATTGTGGTTCTCGGTGCGTTCGTAAAAAATTCAAAAGACTGTCGTTTTATTTGTGTAAAGATAAAAGTGTCGTAAAAAATTGTTTTAGGCTTGGCTCTATCGTGTGCAGTGAAAATATCAATTTTGTGCAAACAAAAAGAAAAAAAGTTTGCTAAAAAAAAAAAACACAAGCCAGACATTGGAACTATTCTAAAAAAAAAAGTGTTAATAGTGTGATATTCATCCTGATATTTGTCGGTCACACTACAAACCATCTACTACAAAACATCATCAACAACTTTTTGGGGAAAAGTTTTTAAATCGTGGTTCAGTACAGTGATCCTAAAAATTGTTCGTTCGCTTAATTAAAAGCAAAGTGAAATAAATATTTGTATAAAGTTTTTGGCTCAAATTTTATCGTAACATTCAGTGACCATTAAAAATGTCGTTAGAAGATGCAAAACAACAACGCGCTAACACAAAGAAAAGCATTACGAGAATTAAAAATCAAATTGAAGCCAGTGCAAGGGGTGAAGGTAAGACGCTAACAACAGCTGAATTAAAGTGCCGCTTGGGAATTTTGGAGTCATATTTTAAGCAGATTTTGTCCTTTCAAACCCAAATTGAAAAACATGATCCTGAAGACAACGGAAGACCTGAAGTTGAAGATTTATACGTCCTGACAAAACTGAACATTCAGGCGCAGCTTGGTGAGGAGCTTCATAATACTACTGTGTCTGATGCATCATTTTGTTTCCCTGTTGCCAACCATAAGTTGCCCCAGCTCAAATTGCCTGTGTTTAGCGGGTAAGTACAGTGAGTACAAAAATTTTATAACCTCTTTCAACCAAATTATCGATCGTGAATTTGGATTACCAAATATTGAAAAATTTAACCATTTGCTTAACTGTCTCAATGGCCAAGCATTGGAAACAGTCAGAGCTTTCCAAATTACCAATGAAAATTACCCTAAGAGAGGCTAAAAAATCTGTATGATAATAATGCTCTGATTGTTATGGAAATATAACCTCACTTTTTGAACTGCCAACAATGTCAAATTATAATTCTATCCAATTAAGAAGTCTTGTCGACAATGTTTCAGCTCTTTTTAGCTCACTTTTGTCTCTTGGCTCCCCTAATGATATAGCTCATGCTATGCTTATTTACATAGTAATGGAAAAAGTTGATGATGGTACAAAAAGAAAATGGAAAGAATCTTTGGACTTTACCAAATTACCGTCATGGGACGATTGCTCAAAGGTTCTTGATAGACAATGCCAATTTTTGGAATCAGTTGACACAAGTCCATGGTTCTCCTCACAAAAATGATGTTCAAACTGGTAGGTCCAAATCGAAAAATTCAAAATCTCGTTCTACGTTCTCTATTTCAAACCTGTCAAAATCAACATGTGCTATCTGCTCAAGGGCAGATCATACAATTAGTCGTTGTTCCCGCTTTAAAGATATGGATGTAGCCCAACGGTTTGAAAGGGTCAAACGATTAGGTCTTTGCCTAAATTGTTTCTCCAAAGGTCATCAAGTAAACAACTGTTCCTCAACATGCAAGTGCAGATATTGTTCTCGTTCACATCATAGTTTGCTCCATCGGTCTCAGTCAGCTTCCGGACCCTCGCTCCCTGCTACTGAAGATAATCCTTCAACTTGTCATTCTGTCTTGAATAATTCAACCTGCTCGGTCCACACTCATGTGGATAAATCCTCGTCGGAACAGGTGCTTCTTGCTACTGCTATGGTTTTTGTTCGTGATAACGCTGGATGCTACCATTTGGGACGGGCTCTGCTTGATTCTTGCTCTTAAATTAACTTTATTACTGATGAATTTGCCCATCGATTGCAACTTCCTAGGTACAAGCAAAATGTTAATGCTGGCGGAGTTGGTTACTCTGTTACAAAAACTAAACAAAAATCTTCTACTAATGTTAAATAGCGGTTTACCGATTTTCAAGTTCACCTCATGAAAATCGGTAAACCCCTCATATTTCGTATCAACCTGATTCGGATTTAGATGTATCAACCTGGAACGTGCCTCAAAACATTCAGCTAGCTGATGAAAACTTTTTAAAGCCAAATCAAGTCGATTTACTACTCGCAGCTGATACATTTTATGACATTTCGTCAGTAGGGCCGAATAAAACTTGGGCTCAATTTGCCAAAATTACACAAAACATTGTTTGGTTCGCCGGAAAGTATGGATTCAATTTACCTAACGCTTCTGGCTCTTCATATATGATGGCACTTGATGCAGAAATTGACTCGAAATTACAACGCTTGTGGGAAATTGAAGAAATTGATTTAGCCCAAAGTACAATGACTGAAGAACAATCTGATTGCGAATCATTTTTTAATGATAATGTTTATCGTGAATCTTTAGGTAGAATTGTTGTCAAACTGCCTTTCAAAGAACAGCCTAACGTTTTAGGATTTTCAAAAAACTTGGCTCTAAAAAGATTTGCGTCTCAAGAAAAACGATTTGGGGACGATAATTAAAATCTCAATATGTTGCTTTTATGAAAGAATATGAAGATTGTGGGCACATGAGTCTTGTACGTAGCCCTAGCCTAGATGAGCCTCATTATTATATTCCACATCATTGCGTTTTCAAACTTAATAGTACGTCAACAAAATTGAGAGTAGTTTTTGATGCTTCCTGTCCCACAACTTCGCAAAAATCACTTAATGATCTTCTTATGGTTGGCCCTACGATTCAAGAAGAATTGTACAGCATTTTGCTCCGTTTTCGACTTCATCGTTTTGCAATTACTGCCGACATCATAAAATGTATCGACAAGTACTGATTGAATCTCGTGATCGAAGGTTCCAATACATTTTGTGGAGAAATTCGGAGAAAGAAGAAATTAAAACTTATCAGCTAAATACTGTTACATAAGGGATGTCTTCTGCCCCATATCTCGCAATCAAGAGTCTCCATTTTCTTGCAGATCAGTACATGAACCAATATGAACTTGGAGCAGAAACTATAAAGTAGTCGTTTTACGTAGATGACTTTTTGGGTTTAGCAGAAATATTACATGAGTTGGCATAAATTAAAAAAGAGGTAAATGAAATTTTAATAAAAGGTTGTTTTCAATTAGATAAATGGCATTCAAATCATAAGGATTTTCAAGATGATAAAACCATAAAAGATTTGTATATAGATGACTCTGCAGTTACAATTGCTCTTGGAATAACCTGGGATCAGCAAAGAGATGTGTTTCTCTTCTCGTTTTCTCCGAAAACTCAGATAGATGAAAAGATCACAAAAAGGACAATTTTGTCGCTCTCATCATCCCTTTTTGAGCCCCTTGGACTTGTGTCACCTCTCATTATTAAGACCAAATTATCATGCAAGAATTATGGATTCTTAAATTAGGCTGGGACGAATCTATTCCCCAAGAACTCCATACTGGTTGGCAAAATTTTGTCTTAGATCTCAAAACTTTACCGTTATTAAAAATTCCACGTTATTGTCTCGCTCCTGGTTCAAATTCTGTTCAACTTCATGGCTTGTGTGATTCATCAATTCGTGCTTATGGCTACTGTTTGTATCTCCGAGTAAAAACTGGCTCAGGTAATATATCTGTTAAGCTTTTTACTGCTAAGTCTACAGTGGCTCCTACAAAAAGAAAATCATTACCACAATTTGAACTATGTGGAGCTCAACTTTAGGCAAAATTGTATGCAAAGGTATAAAAATGTTTTACCTATTAAAATCTCGATGTTACATTTTGGACATATTCTCAATTGGTTCTATACTGGCTAAAACAACATTCATCAACTCTATCAGTTTTCGTTGGCAACAAGGTATCAGAAATACAAGGATTGACAACTGGTTGCACTTGGAGACATGTACCCACAAAACTCAATCCAGCTGATATTGTTTCTCGTGGCTCTACTGTCCAAGAACTTGCTTCATCAATTTGGTTCACTGCACCTGCCTTTTTCGCTCTTGAGCCTAGTCAGTGGCCTTCAAATAAATGTGATTCCCTATACCTTGAAGTAGTCAACAAAGAAAAACGTAAAACTGTGCTTCACATTGAGTCAAAATCAAACTACGCTTTTATCAAAAAAACTTTTAATTCAAAGACTAATATTTTTGATTCTGATTCTTTACAGCCCCGAAAAATTAGAAAATGCACTGTTTCGTATCGTTTTGAATATCCAACAGCAATACTACCAAGAAGACATTGTTCGTGTCCTGAAGAAAAAGATCCTCAAGGTGCCTTAAAGTGTCTCAACCCCTTTCTCGAAAACACAAATGGTTTTCAATTTGCTCAAAGTCGGTGGTCGCTTAGAACTCGCTGCAATTTTCAAATGAGCAAAAACATTCAATAATTTTGACAAGTAAATGTCACTTTGTTGACTGTTATGTACGCCACCTACATCTTCGTAACTAAAGGGTGGTTAAATTGTAAGGGCCGATGTTGAATGTGAACCACACCTAAAACGCCAAGTTTTTTTCCGAATTTTATTTGACATTTCTCTATTTCAGACTTACTCAATTTGAACCATGGAGAGATACACAATCCAACAACGTGTTAAAGTTATCCAGACTTATTATGAAAATGGCGTTCAAATCAAAATGCATATCGTGCACTTCGTGATTTTTTGATCAATTTGATTCGTCCAAATGTGCGTACAATCGCAAAAAATCGTGGAAAAATTCGAGCAAACCGGGTCTGTAGAGATGTGAGAACACCAGTGCATGCTCGTACAGCTCGTACTGTAGAAAATATTGCTGCTGTTCGCGATAGTGTGGCTGAAAGAGACGTCCACCTCAACTCGTCGTCGTGCCCAACAATTGCACCTCTCACGCTCGTCGTTGATGAACATTATGCATAAAGACTTGCATTTACACGCTTATGCTATAAACACATAGAACACAGCAGACTGCAGAGCTACACGACTGCAAATGCCGTTGACTGCAATCGTCGCCGTGTGGTCAGCTACTTATTATTTTGGAAACGACAGCAGCATAGTAAACAGCTGATCACGATTCAATTTAAAATATCAACAGCTTTTTTTTATA
>JAEKOY010000917.1:0-16518 GCA_021234595.1 Delia radicum | reverse complement strand
ACCACCCTTATATCTCTCTCTTTCTAAAAATTAAGAATTTTGCAAAATAAAGTGTTTTAAAAATGTCAAGAAACTAAGTTTTTTAAATTTAATATATGGCTACCCTGGAAAAATAATTTTGGTAATTTGTTTAGAGTTGTTTGTATAGATCAGATCTTCAACTATTACATGTTCTGTATAGCGAAAATATATCTCTCTACTATCTAAAATTATCGGAACCTTAAAAGTAGGAGTTTCTTTAAACTAAAAACTGCCATAATTTTTAGCTCCGTTAAAGATAAATGACTAACGCGGGATGGTTTATACATCGGATGACACATACACAAAAGGTCATACATGCCATAAAAAAATGTTTCACAATATTTTGCCTTTTTGAAATTCCTCATATACCGAAGCAGTAAATTACGAGGGCGGACCAATAAGTCCCGTGACTTTTCGAACTTCCCTCGTAGTTATATGAAATGCAAAACTGATCCCATCAATTACCACCTGGTAATAGACTACGGTCTATTAACAGGTTGAGCAAGTTCCGTCATTTACTTTGCGTTATTAAAAGCTGTTCAAAACATACAACCATAGTGGATTTTTTTTTTTAAATGGAAAAAAGTGAATTTCGAAGTGCTCATTAAACATTATTTTTGCGAAAAAAAAAAAATCGTCAATCAAATCAAGGAAAAGCTTGATAAAAACTATGGGGACTCTGCATCAACCGATTTCAATGGTAAAAAAAGTGTTAACTGACTTTCGTTGTGGGTCGTACAAGTACAATGACGCTGAACTTTCTGGACTGCCAATTGAGGGTCAATACACCCGAAATGTAGAAAAAAATCCACGATATGGTGTTGGCCGATCAAAGAGTAAAAGTGCGTGAGATTGTTGATGCCATAGGCATTTCCATATAGCAGTGTGGTTTTGATTTTTAAAATGATCAGGTTGGGTTTAAGAAGCTGTCTGCAAGAAGGGTGCCTTAATTGCTCTCAAGTGACCATAAAACGTAATCGGTGTGGACAACTTCAAAAGGATATTTGGAGTTGTTTAAAAACCGGCAATTCGAATGAGTTTTTTGAGGCGTTTTGTAACTATGGATGAAACATGGAATCCATTACAACACTCCGGAGAACAAGCAGCAGTCTAACAATGGGTTTCTCCGGTGAACCGGCTCCGAAGAAGACCAAGGTAAGTTTGTCGGCCAATAAGGTGATGGCAACAGTTATTTTGGATGACACTCAATTACCTTCAAAAGGGAAAAACAATAAGCGGGCGAATAGTATGCCAACTTCATTGGAACCAATTTTAAAAAAAAACGACGTTCACTAAGGCCTTGTATTTGGGATGTAGATTATCTTTAAACTTAGATTAACGAAGTTTGTGTATGGAATACTACTTCTGGACATGTGGTTTATTTTATTTTGTTATAATAATGCCCAAAATTCTAAACAAAATAAAGTGGTTCCGCAAATTTTTGTTAATAACTTAAATGGCAATGGCAGACAAAATTCATTGTCGGTTTTACTAAGCCGAGTTTAACTGACATCCCAACAACTCGGCCCTAAGTGTATTGAGCTAAAAGGAGATTATGTTGAAAAAAATTTTTTTTTGCAAAAAAAACTGCCTTTCATCCAAAAAGTCACGGACTTAAATCGAACCACACCCTCGTACGTTTTGTTGCGGAAATTAATTTTTTTTTTATTATGAATGAATTTTTTAAAGTAATATTGCTAAACTATAGAAGGTTTTAAAATACTCTATATATTGGTAGCGTATGAGTTATATAAAGTTGTTGGTCAAATAATATTGATCAATACGCACCGTTAAACTATTTCAAAACAAAAGTAAGTAGATTCAAATTCATAGTAAGTACCTCATGGGAACTGAAGGGTAGATTGATCCAAGTGGTAATTCTGTGATGTATGATGGGGAGCACGTCACGCAACTGGTGAAACCAAAATTGTGGTGTGTACCAAAAAAGTGTTAATTTGGGTGAAATGTCCAATTTACGTGACAATAGTTATGGTGACAAAACATTCCACTGGTTGGTACCAGATATATCACGTTACTGGAGAAAAAGTAATATAACATCAAAATGTACTGAAGGCAAACTAGGGTCGTTGAAGTGCTACTGGTCATTGAACTCGTTCAAAACCGCTAGGTGTGGATGAAAAACATGACAATTAGTACGAAAGGATGCAGTTCATTGACTGCTACAAAGTGGACACAACACTGAAGGAATTTTTTATGTACCGACTTTGTGACAGTGTAAATGAAGACGTAACACTGCACAGGTTTAAAATAACTGAATACGGAACTGTTTAGACAGTTTATCAGATATAGCGATTTCTCGAAAAAACTTCGCGATCTTGAAACTCGTTTGGCAAGTTAATTTTCAAAATGCCAACTGGCGATTTTTCGAGTGAATGACGATTTTTTTTTCAATTCAGTTTATTTTCTATAATATTTAGCATTTTTACATTTGACTTATTTTAGTTAAGAGTTTAGGTAGAATGTTTCCTTTCTTCTTAATAATTAATTTCAAGTAGGATTATTTACATATATACATTTACTGTTCGTGTTATATTAAAGGAAGGGGAAAATTTAACAAAAACCTATTTGAAACTTTGGGTATATGATAAAAAAGCTTAAACTAGGGTGATTTGCGTGAAAATTAAGATGAGATCAGATCATTTATGTGAATATACTGGGAGTATTGGCATCTTCTGTGAAATTTATTGTGAGTCTGTCAATTTTATCATAAACGAGATCAAAATTGGCAAGTGCGTGTAAACGTTGGGTTGGGAGTAGTGCCAAGGTAATTATATATTAATTTAAGTAGCTTGTTTTGAGCTACTTGAAGCTTTTTTAAATGGCATTTAGCCGAGGTGGACCAACCGGAGCGCAGTAAAATAATATTGGGTGGAATATTGATTTAATAATCAGTTTTTTGTTTTCGAAGTTCAGTTCAGACCTCCTGTTTATTATTGGGTACATCATTCTTGTAATTTTATTTATTTTGTCAACAAGATAAGGTATATGGTCGTTGAAACAAAGTTTTGTGTCAAGCATGACACCCAGATATTTGACGTTTTTTTTCCCAGGGGACATCGTGATTCATAAATTGAAGGGGGCTTTGTGGGATGAACACTCCTTTCTTTTTCTCGTGAAATATATAGCTTGCGTTTTCTCGGGGTTAACCAATATGTTCCATTTGGTAAAATAGTTGTTCAGATTGGTTAACGCTGATTGAAGACTGGCCATTATATTTGTTGAAAATACATCTGAGCAAAGTATTGAAGTATCATCGGCAAAGATTGAGGTAACGCAGTTCGAAAATAATGGAATATCCGCAGTGAAGATATTATACAAGATAGGTGAAAGGCATGACCCTTGAGGACAACCAGCAATTATGTTGGTTTGATGAGAATAAGTTGTACCCAAGTATACATTAAAAGATCTGTTGTACAGAAAACTTTGGATAATTTTTATAATTTCTATCGGAAAGTTGAATTTTTTTAATTTAAAAAGAAGTCCGTTATGCCAGACAGAATCAAAGGCAGCCTTTATGTCTAGGAGAACCATTCCCGTTGATTTGCCGTTTTCAAAATTATTTTTCACAAATTTTCTAATTTTAAGTAATGGTTGGGTAGTGTTATGCTCTTTTCTAAAACCAAATTGTTGTGGAGGCAGGGTATTATTTTCATCAATAAAACAGTTTAATTTTTCTTTTATTATTTTTTTCCAGTATTTTACTTGTAGAAGATAGTAGACTTATTGGCCTATAAGACACTGGAGTATCTGCAGGCTTGTTTGGTTTAGTATTGGTATGGTCTTGGATATTTTCCATGAGTTAGGGAAATAGCACAGCTTTAGACATGCGTTGAATATTGTTGTAAGAAAAATTATTCCTTTGTTAGGAAGATTTTTTAAGCATTTGTTATTGATGCCATCCCCTCCAGGAGATTTTTGTTTTTTATTTTTTTATAATGTCGGCTGTTGTTCTTTGATTTATGAAGTAAGAATCTTGTGGACTTGGATTTGCAGAACGAATTTCATTAACAGTATTATTTACTTCAGAAACTGTGGTTGCATCGCTAAGGTGTGCCGAAATACAATGATTCGATTTAAAGCATTGAGCCAGGATTTCCACTTTTCTTGCTGGGTGTAACATACCACGTTATTGTGTTTTAGAATTGGAATGATGGCACATTTTCACCTCAGTGGCACATTTTCACCTCAGTGGATTCGTCAATAAACAGAATTGCCGCATTTTGGGCGAATGAGAATCCACGAGTGATTGTCGAAAAAACCAATGCACCCACAAAGAGTGACTGTTTGGTGCGGGTTATTGGGCTGGCGGCATCATCGGGCCGTATTTTTTTCCAAAATGAGGCCGATCAGGCAGTTACTGTGAATGGTGTTCGCTATCGTGAGATGATAACGAACTTTTTATGGCCCGAATTGGAAGATATGGATGTGGACGATATGTGGTTTCAGCAAGACGGTGCCACTTGCCACACAGCTAACGAAACAATGGCTCTTTTGCGCAACAAATTCAATGGCCGTGTTATCTCACGTAATGGCGATGTCAATTGGCCGCCAAGATCATGTGATTTGACACCGTTGGACTTTTTTCTTTGGGGTTATTTGAAAGAAAAGGTGTACGTCGATAAGCCAGCAACAATTCAAGAGCTAAAGGATGAGATAATTCGGCACATAACGGCATAGAAACTCCATTATGCCTCAGCGTCATCGAAAATTTGGACCATCGGATGGAGGTGTGCCGCCGTGGTCGCGGCGCCCATTTGGCCGATATTTTGTTCCATACATAATTGAGTAATACCAATATATCATAATAAAATAAAATTACAATAATTTCCTAAATAGTTTGTGTTTTATTCAAAATCAATATCGGCCCTTGAAAATTTAACCACCCTTTATAAAAAATATTTTTTTTACCAAAATTGCCATTATCTTAGTAACTATCAATTTTAGGAGATTTTACCATTTAACTTTTTTTGTAGAGAATTAAATTTCCAATTAAAATAGGTGAAAAAAATTTTTTGAGACAATATTAAACTTTGACCGGATTGGGCGAGCCTGAGATATTTCCCCCGATTTTTTTTTTTTTGTTTCCAAATTTTTTTTTTTTTACAAAGAACAATAATTTTGCTATTACTAGTCGAAATTCTCAAAAAGCGGATATTCGGCCCATCCTAATGTATATATCGAAATATCATTATATTTTGTTGACATATTAAATATAAAAATCATATATAAATATATATGATTTTATATGGATATATATTTTGCTATATATCATTATAAATAAACAGACATGGGCGGTGTCAATTACATTTACATTTGTCATATAATTAATAATTTCAGACCTACGCTCTCACTTGATGGCCTAAACGCTTGCTTGGAAAGTTCTAAATTTTGTCAATACCGGGAATTTGATATAATACCAATATTTTTGTATTTAATTACAGCCAATTACATTTGTACGTCTAATTGCATGTAATATGGCGTAATTGAGTAATTGGCCTGTAATTGAATATCCAGATGTTGTTACTAGTCCCCATGTTTGGTATTAAAAATTTTAAAAATTTTCTAAGGAAACGTTTAAGCCTACAAGTGTGAGCGTAGGTCTGAAATTATTGAAGAAAATTATTGAGGTGGAAAGTAAAAATGTATATTACTATACATGATGTCATACTTAACTATATTAAATTTTACAAAACTGTATCACCTTATAAAAGATTATACAATATTATTTTTACTCGGGATGGCATATGTAAAATGGCTGATAAAATTTAATTTTTTTGGTGTTTTGAAAGACAATTTTTCACATTAAAATAGAAAATGGGGTAATTTTATGCATATTAAAGTTTTTACAAATTCGGAAAGTTCTCTTGCCCCAATCTTTTGATTTTACCTAAAAAGACATGCTGCATAACAAATTTTTTTCTTTAACAAAATTTCCCATATGTCCTTAACCAAATCATCATACCACCCTTATATCTCTCTCTTTCTAAAAATTAAGAATTTTGCAAAATAAAGTGTTTTAAAAATGTCAAGAACTAAGTTTTTTAAATTTAATATATGGCTACCCTGGAAAAATAATTTTGGTAATTTGTTTAGTTGTTTGTATAGATCAGATCTTCAACTATTACATGTTCTGTATAGCGAAAATATATCTCTCTACTATCTAAATTATCGGACCTTAAAAGTAGGAGTTTCTTTAAACTAAAAACTGCCATAATTTTAGCTCCGTTAAAGATAAATGACTAACGCGGATGGTTATACATCGGATGACACATACACAAAAGGTCATACATGCCATAAAAAAAATGTTTCACAATATTTTGCCTTTTTGAAATTCCTCATATACCGAAGCAGTAAATTACGAGGGCGGACCAATAAGTCCGTGACTTTTCGAACTTCCCTCGTAGTTATATGAAATGCAAACTGATCCCATCAAGTACCACCTGTTAATAGACTACTGTCTATTAACAGGTTGAGCAAGTTCCGTCATTTACTTGGCGTTTAAAAGCTGTTCAAAACATACAACCTAGTGGATTTTTTTTTAAATGGAAAAAAGTGAATTTCGAGTGCTCATTAAACATTATTTTTTGCGAAAAAAAAAAATCGTCAATCAAATCAAGGAAAAGCTTGATAAAAACTATGGGGACTCTGCATCACCGATTTCAATGGTAAAAAAAAGTGGTTAACTGACTTTCGTTGTGGTCGTACAAGTACAAATGACGCTGAACTTTCTGGACTGCCAATTGAGGTCAATACACCCGAAAATGTAGAAAAAATCCACGATATGGTGTTGGCCGATCAAAGAGTAAAAGTGCGTGAGATTGTTGATGCCATAGGCATTTCATATAGCAGTGTGGTTTTGATTTTAAATGATCAGTTGGGTTTAAGAAAGCTGTCTGCAAGAAGGGTGCCTTAATTGCTCTCAATTGACCATAAACGTAATCGTGTGACAACTTCAAAGGATTATTTGGAGTTGTTTAACCGCAATTCGAATGAGTTTTTGAGGCGTTTTGTAACTATGGATGAAACATGGATCCATTACAACACTCCGGAGAACAAGCAGCAGTCTAAACAATGGGTTTCTCCGGGTGAACCGGCTCCGAAGAAGACCAAGGTAAGTTTGTCGGCCAATAAGGTGATGGCAACAGTTATTTTGGATGCACATCAATTACCTTCAAAAGGGAAAAACAATAAGCGGCGAATATTATGCCAACTTATTGGACCAATTTAAAAAAAAACGACGTTCACTAAGGCCTTGTTTTTGGGATGTAGATTATCTTTAAACTTAGATTAACGAAGTTTGTGTATGGAATACTACTTCTGACATGTGGTTTATTTTATTTTGTTATAATAATGCCCAAAATTCTAAACAAAATAAAGTGGTTCCGAAAATTTTTTGTTAATAAACTTGGAAATGGCAGACAAAATTCATTGTCGGTTTTACTAAGCCGAGTTTAACTGACATCCCAACAACTCGGCCTAAGTGTATTGAGCTAAAAGGAGATTATGTTGAAAAAAATTTTTTTTTTGCAAAAAAAAACTGCCTTTCATCCAAAAAGTCACGGACTTATCGAACCACCCTCGTACGTTTGTTGCGGAATTTAATTTTTTTTTTATTATGAATGAATTTTTTAAAGTAATATTGCTAACTATAGAAGGTTTTAAAATACTCTATATATTGGTAGCGTATGAGTTATATTAAAGTTGTTGGTCAAATAATATTGATCATACGCACCGTTAAACTATTTCAAAACAAAAGTAAGTAGATTCAAATTCATAGTAAGTACCCTCATGGGAAATGAAGGGTAGATTGATCCAAAGTGGTAATTCTGTGATGTATGATGGGGGAGCACGTCACGCAACTGGTGAAACCAAAATTGTGGTGTACCAAAAAGTGTTAATTTGGGTGAAATGTCCAATTACGTGACAATAGTTATGGTGACAAAACATTCACTGGTTGGTACCAGATATATCACGTTACTGGAGAAAAAGTAATATAACATCAAAATGTACTGAAGCAACTAGGGTCGTTGAAGTTGCTACTGGTCATTGAACTCGTTCAAAACCGCTAGGTGTGGATGAAAACATGACAATTAGTACGAAAGGATGCAGTTCATTGACTGCTACAAAGTGGACACAACACTGAAGGAATTTTTTATGTACCGACTTTGTGACAGTGTAAATGAAGACGTAACACTGCACAGGTTTAAAATAACTGAATACGGAACTGTTTAGACAGTTTATCAGATATAGCGATTTCTCGAAAAAAACTTCGCGATCTTGAAACTCGTTTGGCAAGTTAATTTTCAAAATGCCAACTGGCGATTTTTCGAGTGAATGACGATTTTTTTTTCAATTCAGTTTATTTTTCTATAATATTAGCATTTTTACATTTGACTTATTTTAGTTAAGAGTTTAGGTAGAATGTTCCTTTTCTTCTTAATAATTAATTTCAAGTAGGATATTTACATATATACATTTACTGTTCGTGTTATATTAAAGGAAGGGGAAAATTTAACAAAAACCTATTTGAAAACTTTGGGTATATGATAAAAAAGCTTAAACTAGGGTGATTTGCGTGAAAATTAAGATGAGATCAGATCATTTATGTGAATATACTGGGAGTATTGGCATCTTCTGTGGAAATTTATTGTGAGTCTGTCAATTTTATCATAAACGAGATCAAAATTGGCAAGTGCGTGTAAACGTTGGGTGGAGTAGTGCCAAGGTAAATTATATATTAATTTAAGTAGCTTGTTTTGAGCTACTTGAAGCTTTTTTAAATGGCATTTAGCCGAGGTGGACCAACCGGAGCGCAGTAAAATAATATTGGGTGGAATATTGATTTAATAATCAGTTTTTTGTTTTCGAAGTTCAGTTCAGACCTCCTGTTTATTATTGGGTACATCATTCTTGTAATTTTATTTATTTTGTCAACAAGATAAGGTATATGGTCGTTGAAACAAAGTTTTGTGTCAAGCATGACACCCAGATATTTGACGTTTTTTTCCCAGGGGACATCGTGATTCATAAATTGAAGGGGGCTTTGTGGGATGAAACACTCCTTTCTTTTTCTCGTGAAATATATAGCTTGCGTTTTCTCGGGGTTAACCAATATGTTCCATTTGGTAAAATAGTTGTTCAGATTGGTTAACGCTGATTGAAGACTGGCCATTATATTTGTTGAAAATACATCTGAGCAAAGTATTGAAGTATCATCGGCAAAGATTGAGGTAACGCAGTTCGAAAATAATGGAATATCCGCAGTGAAGATATTATACAAGATAGGTGAAAGGCATGACCCTTGAGGACAACCAGCAATTATGTTGGTTTGATGAGAATAAGTTGTACCCAAGTATACATTAAAAGATCTGTTGTACAGAAAACTTTGGATAATTTTTATAATTTCTATCGGAAAGTTGAATTTTTTTAATTTAAAAAGAAGTCCGTTATGCCAGACAGAATCAAAGGCAGCCTTTATGTCTAGGAGAACCATTCCCGTTGATTTGCCGTTTTCAAAATTATTTTTCACAAATTTTCTAATTTTAAGTAATGGTTGGGTAGTGTTATGCTCTTTTCTAAAACCAAATTGTTGTGGAGGCAGGGTATTATTTTCATCAATAAAACAGTTTAATTTTTCTTTTATTATTTTTTCCAGTATTTTACTTGTAGAAGATAGTAGACTTATTGGCCTATAAGACACTGGAGTATCTGCAGGCTTGTTTGGTTTTAGTATTGGTATGGTCTTGGATATTTTCCATGAGTTAGGGAAATAGCACAGCTTTAGACATGCGTTGAATATTGTTGTAAGAAAAATTATTCCTTTGTTAGGAAGATTTTTTAAGCATTTGTTATTGATGCCATCCCCTCCAGGAGATTTTTTGTTTTTTAGTTTTTTTATAATGTCGGCTGTTGTTCTTTGATTTATGAAGTAAGAATCTTGTGGACTTGGATTTGCAGAACGAATTTCATTAACAGTATTATTTACTTCAGAAACTGTGGTTGCATCGCTAAGGTGTGCCGAAATACAATGATTCGATTTA
This sequence comes from Delia radicum, assembly GCA_021234595.1. Taxonomy (NCBI): domain Eukaryota; kingdom Metazoa; phylum Arthropoda; class Insecta; order Diptera; family Anthomyiidae; genus Delia; species Delia radicum. Next base: position 6,436 of record JAEKOY010000917.1, on the reverse strand, counting down.
AAGCATTGAGCCAGGATTTCACACTTTTCTTGCTGGGTGTAACATACCACGTTATTGTGTTTTAGAATTGGAATGATGGCACATTTTCACCTCAGTGGCACATTTTCACCTCAGTGGATTCGTCAATAAACAGAATTGCCGCATTTGGGCGAATGAGAATCCACGAGTGATTGTCGAAAAACCAATGCACCCACAAAGAGTGACTGTTTGGTGCGGTTTATGGGCTGGCGGCATCATCGGGCCGTATTTTTTCCAAAATGAGGCCGATCAGGCAGTTACTGTGAATGGTGTTCGCTATCGTGAGATGATAACGAACTTTTTATGGCCCGAATTGGAAGATATGGATGTGGACGATATGTGGTTTCAGCAAGACGGTGCCACTTGCCACACAGCTAACGAAACAATGGCTCTTTTGCGCAACAAATTCAATGGCCGTGTTATCTCACGTAATGGCGATGTCAATTGGCCGCCAAGATCATGTGATTTGACACCGTTGGACTTTTTTCTTTGGGGTTATTTGAAAGAAAAGGTGTACGTCGATAAGCCAGCAACAATTCAAGAGCTAAAGGATGAGATAATTCGGCACATTAACGGCATAGAAACTCCATTATGCCTCAGCGTCATCGAAAATTTGGACCATCGGATGGAGGTGTGCCGCCGTGGTCGCGGCGCCCATTTGGCCGATATTTTGTTCCATACATAATTGAGTAATACCAATATATCATAATAAAATAAAATTACAATAATTTCCTAAATAGTTTGTGTTTTATTCAAAATCAATATCGGCCCTTGAAATTTAACCACCCTTTATAAAAAATATTTTTTTTTACCAAAATTGCCATTATCTTAGTAACTATCAATTTTAGGAGATTTTACCATTTAACTTTTTTTGTAGAGAATTAAATTTCCAATTAAAATAGGTGAAAAAAATTTTTTGAGACAATATTAAACTTTGACCGGATTGGGCGAGCCTGAGATATTTCCCGATTTTTTTTTTTTTTGTTTCCAAATTTTTTTTTTTTACAAAGAACAATAATTTTGCTATTACTAGTCGAAATTCTCAAAAAGCGGATATTCGGCCCATCCTAATGTATATATCGAAATATCATTATATTTTGTTGACATATTAAATATAAAATCATATATAAATATATATGATTTTATATGGATATATATTTTGCTATATATCATTATAAATAAACAGACATGGGCGGTGTCAATTACATTTACATTTGTCATATAATTAATAATTTCAGACCTACGCTCTCACTTGATGGCCTAAACGCTTGCTTGGAAAGTTCTAAATTTTGTCAATACCGGGAATTTGATATAATACCAATATTTTTGTATTTAATTACAGCCAATTACATTTGTACGTCTAATTGCATGTAATATGGCGTAATTGAGTAATTGGCCTGTAATTGAATATCCAGATGTTGTTACTAGTCCCCATGTTTGGTATTAAAAATTTTAAAAATTTTCTAAGGAAACGTTTAAGCCTACAAGTGTGAGCGTAGGTCTGAAATTATTGAAGAAAATTATTGAGGTGGAAAGTAAAAATGTATATTACTATACATGATGTCATACTTAACTATATTAAATTTTACAAAACTGTATCACCTTATAAAAGATTATACAATATTATTTTTACTCGGGATGGCATATGTAAAATGGCTGATAAAATTTAATTTTTTTTGGTGTTTTTGAAAGACAATTTTTCACATTAAAATAGAAAATGGGGTAATTTTATGCATATTAAAGTTTTTACAAATTCGGAAAGTTCTTGCCCCAATCTTTTGATTTTACCTAAAAAGACATGCTGCATAACAAATTTTTTTCTTTAACAAAATTTCCCATATGTCCTTAACCAAATCATCATACCACCCTTATATCTCTCTCTTTCTAAAAATTAAGAATTTTGCAAAATAAAGTGTTTTAAAAATGTCAAGAACTAAGTTTTTTAAATTTAATATATGGCTACCCTGGAAAAATAATTTTGGTAATTTGTTTAGTTGTTTGTATAGATCAGATCTTCAACTATTACATGTTCTGTATAGCGAAAATATATCTCTCTACTATCTAAAATTATCGGACCTTAAAAGTAGGAGTTTCTTTAAACTAAAAACTGCCATAATTTTAGCTCCGTTAAAGATAAATGACTAACGCGGATGGTTATACATCGGATGACACATACACAAAAGGTCATACATGCCATAAAAAAATGTTTCACAATATTTTGCCTTTTTGAAATTCCTCATATACCGAAGCAGTAAATTACGAGGGCGGACCAATAAGTCCGTGACTTTTCGAACTTCCCTCGTAGTTATATGAAATGCAAAACTGATCCCATCAAGTACCACCTGTTAATAGACTACTGTCTATTAACAGGTTGAGCAAGTTCCGTCATTTACTTTGCGTTTAAAAGCTGTTCAAAACATACAACCTAGTGGATTTTTTTTTTAAATGGAAAAAAGTGAATTTCGAGTGCTCATTAAACATTATTTTTTGCGAAAAAAAAAATCGTCAATCAAATCAAGGAAAAGCTTGATAAAAACTATGGGGACTCTGCATCACCGATTTCAATGGTAAAAAAAAGTGGTTAACTGACTTTCGTTGTGGTCGTACAAGTACAAATGACGCTGAACTTTCTGGACTGCCAATTGAGGTCAATACACCCGAAAATGTAGAAAAAAATCCACGATATGGTGTTGGCCGATCAAAGAGTAAAAGTGCGTGAGATTGTTGATGCCATAGGCATTTCATATAGCAGTGTGGTTTTGATTTTAAATGATCAGTTGGGTTTAAGAAAGCTGTCTGCAAGAAGGGTGCCTTAATTGCTCTCAATTGACCATAAACGTAATCGTGTGACAACTTCAAAGGATTATTTGGAGTTGTTTAACCGCAATTCGAATGAGTTTTTGAGGCGTTTTGTAACTATGGATGAAACATGGATCCATTACAACACTCCGGAGAACAAGCAGCAGTCTAAACAATGGGTTTCTCCGGGTGAACCGGCTCCGAAGAAGACCAAGGTAAGTTTGTCGGCCAATAAGGTGATGGCAACAGTTATTTTGGATGCACATCAATTACCTTCAAAAGGGAAAAACAATAAGCGGCGAATATTATGCCAACTTATTGGACCAATTTAAAAAAAAACGACGTTCACTAAGGCCTTGTTTTTGGGATGTAGATTATCTTTAAACTTAGATTAACGAAGTTTGTGTATGGAATACTACTTCTGACATGTGGTTTATTTTATTTTGTTATAATAATGCCCAAAATTCTAAACAAAATAAAGTGGTTCCGAAAATTTTTGTTAATAAACTTGGAAATGGCAGACAAAATTCATTGTCGGTTTTACTAAGCCGAGTTTAACTGACATCCCAACAACTCGGCCTAAGTGTATTGAGCTAAAAGGAGATTATGTTGAAAAAAATTTTTTTTTTGCAAAAAAAAACTGCCTTTCATCCAAAAAGTCACGGACTTATCGAACCACCCTCGTACGTTTGTTGCGGAATTTAATTTTTTTTTTATTATGAATGAATTTTTTAAAGTAATATTGCTAACTATAGAAGGTTTTAAAATACTCTATATATTGGTAGCGTATGAGTTATATTAAAGTTGTTGGTCAAATAATATTGATCATACGCACCGTTAAACTATTTCAAAACAAAAGTAAGTAGATTCAAATTCATAGTAAGTACCTCATGGGAAATGAAGGGTAGATTGATCCAAAGTGGTAATTCTGTGATGTATGATGGGGGAGCACGTCACGCAACTGGTGAAACCAAAATTGTGGTGTACCAAAAAGTGTTAATTTGGGTGAAATGTCCAATTACGTGACAATAGTTATGGTGACAAAACATTCACTGGTTGGTACCAGATATATCACGTTACTGGAGAAAAAGTAATATAACATCAAAATGTACTGAAGCAACTAGGGTCGTTGAAGTTGCTACTGGTCATTGAACTCGTTCAAAACCGCTAGGTGTGGATGAAAACATGACAATTAGTACGAAAGGATGCAGTTCATTGACTGCTACAAAGTGGACACAACACTGAAGGAATTTTTTATGTACCGACTTTGTGACAGTGTAAATGAAGACGTAACACTGCACAGGTTTAAAATAACTGAATACGGAACTGTTTAGACAGTTTATCAGATATAGCGATTTCTCGAAAAAAACTTCGCGATCTTGAAACTCGTTTGGCAAGTTAATTTTCAAAATGCCAACTGGCGATTTTTCGAGTGAATGACGATTTTTTTTTTCAATTCAGTTTATTTTCTATAATATTAGCATTTTTACATTTGACTTATTTTAGTTAAGAGTTTAGGTAGAATGTTCCTTTTCTTCTTAATAATTAATTTCAAGTAGGATTATTTACATATATACATTTACTGTTCGTGTTATATTAAAGGAAGGGGAAAATTTAACAAAAACCTATTTGAAACTTTGGGTATATGATAAAAAAGCTTAAACTAGGGTGATTTGCGTGAAAATTAAGATGAGATCAGATCATTTATGTGAATATACTGGGAGTATTGGCATCTTCTGTGGAAATTTATTGTGAGTCTGTCAATTTTATCATAAACGAGATCAAAATTGGCAAGTGCGTGTAAACGTTGGGTGGAGTAGTGCCAAGGTAAATTATATATTAATTTAAGTAGCTTGTTTTGAGCTACTTGAAGCTTTTTTAAATGGCATTTAGCCGAGGTGGACCAACCGGAGCGCAGTAAAATAATATTGGGTGGAATATTGATTTAATAATCAGTTTTTTGTTTTCGAAGTTCAGTTCAGACCTCCTGTTTATTATTGGGTACATCATTCTTGTAATTTTATTTATTTTGTCAACAAGATAAGGTATATGGTCGTTGAAACAAAGTTTTGTGTCAAGCATGACACCCAGATATTTGACGTTTTTTTCCCAGGGGACATCGTGATTCATAAATTGAAGGGGGCTTTGTGGGATGAAACACTCCTTTCTTTTTCTCGTGAAATATATAGCTTGCGTTTTCTCGGGGTTAACCAATATGTTCCATTTGGTAAAATAGTTGTTCAGATTGGTTAACGCTGATTGAAGACTGGCCATTATATTTGTTGAAAATACATCTGAGCAAAGTATTGAAGTATCATCGGCAAAGATTGAGGTAACGCAGTTCGAAAATAATGGAATATCCGCAGTGAAGATATTATACAAGATAGGTGAAAGGCATGACCCTTGAGGACAACCAGCAATTATGTTGGTTTGATGAGAATAAGTTGTACCCAAGTATACATTAAAAGATCTGTTGTACAGAAAACTTTGGATAATTTTTATAATTTCTATCGGAAAGTTGAATTTTTTTAATTTAAAAAGAAGTCCGTTATGCCAGACAGAATCAAAGGCAGCCTTTATGTCTAGGAGAACCATTCCCGTTGATTTGCCGTTTTCAAAATTATTTTTCACAAATTTTCTAATTTTAAGTAATGGTTGGGTAGTGTTATGCTCTTTTCTAAAACCAAATTGTTGTGGAGGCAGGGTATTATTTTCATCAATAAAACAGTTTAATTTTTCTTTTATTATTTTTTCCAGTATTTTACTTGTAGAAGATAGTAGACTTATTGGCCTATAAGACACTGGAGTATCTGCAGGCTTGTTTGGGTTTTAGTATTGGTATGGTCTTGGATATTTTCCATGAGTTAGGGAAATAGCACAGCTTTAGACATGCGTTGAATATTGTTGTAAGAAAAATTATTCCTTTGTTAGGAAGATTTTTTAAGCATTTGTTATTGATGCCATCCCCTCCAGGAGATTTTTTGTTTTTAGTTTTTTATAATGTCGGCTGTTGTTCTTTGATTTATGAAGTAAGAATCTTGTGGACTTGGATTTGCAGAACGAATTTCATTAACAGTATTATTTACTTCAGAAACTGTGGTTGCATCGCTAAGGTGTGCCGAAATACAATGATTCGATTTAAAGCATTGAGCCAGGATTTCACACTTTTCTTGCTGGGTGTAACATACCACGTTATTGTGTTTTAGAATTGGAATGATTTTTGATTTCTTCCTAAGCATTTTTGATATTTTCCAAAAAGGGGAAGATGATTTGTCAAGTGTGGACAACATATTATTCCACGAATAATTTCTAAAATGTTGTATTTCTTTAGTAATACTTTTGTTTAGTCTGGACATTTGTTGGTGGTCATCGATGTCCCTAAAACGCTTCCAGTTTCGTCGATAAACATTTCTAATTTGTATCATTTCTTTTATGTTGTTGGGTAATGGTTTGTTAGGGGGTGATATTCTGTGTTTTTGGTACACAATCATCGATGGCCATTTTAATGGTAGCCTCAAATTTATTTATCATAGTGTATACTTGTATACTATTCGTTATTTCATTTGCATTAGTCGTTGGAAGATTCCTATTAATGTACTTGGTAAAACGGGTCCAATTT